>VZSR01000028.1:3637423-3908189 GCA_013398615.1 Brachypodius melanocephalos | reverse complement strand
TTTTTTTTTTTTTTTTTTTTTTTTTTTTAATATCTGCTCTCCTCATTTGCTGGGGACATTTGTGAAGGGGCCATGTCAGCATCTGCTCCAGAAGAGCTCCATGTGCCAGTCAGCAGGGCAGTGGGGAGATGTTTGGCAGAGTCACTTTGGCAGCTGGATGCCACCAGCAACAGCAATGGGGCTTCATCATGTTTAAAACTGCAAAGCCCTGCGTGCTGCTGGGCTGCCATGGATGCAGCTGCAGCTCAGTGGTTGCCTCGGTGGCAAATTAAATTTTCCATTCCTGGACTCAGAACAGACATAAAAATTAAAATTAAAAACAAACAAAAAAAACAACAAAAAAACCCCCAGAGAGCAAACTGAATTTCACTCTCTTGTGACACCTGCATTGGGCACCCAAGTGCTGAGATGTGCAAATGCTCTGAGTGCAGACTGTTTGCAGGAATGAAGCTTTAGTCAATACCCTGCTATGATATCATTAAAAAGAACAAGGCAGGCTGTCAGGGGTGTGTCTTTATTAATTGAGCTGGAACTTTAGATTGGTAGAGAATGTGGCCAGGTGCTGGTGGATGCTGATTGCCTTCAGCTATTAGTAATAACCCCAAGGCATTTGCTAAATGTTGCCTTGAGATATGTTAAATGAGTTGTCAGCCCTCACCTGCTTTAAAATCTACTGAAGCAGTGACTCAGTGGGCAGAGCTGCTCATCTCAGCCAGGTTGGTACTGGAAGGGCACAGTGTGGGGTGACAGGAATGGTCCCAGCTATGAGTTGTCTTCTAAATGACTACAGACTTTCAAGGTGAAGGTTATTCAGAAAAAAAACTACAGAAAGGAGATACAGATTCTACAAATTTGGAGCAGTGTGAATAAAATAGATTGGAAACAAATTCTTATTTTTTGCTAATAATAAAGTGAAGATACCTCAAGTGAAACTCTCAGGTGGCACTTTCAGGCCCAAAGGGTATACTTCTTTCCATACAAGAAATATCTAAGCTTAACTTCTATGTCAGACATATTTTGGTGGGAATGTTAAAAGCAGAGCTGGTTTCAAAAAAACCCAAAATCATAATGAAAAAATTGTCAGGGAGTTACTAAAAATGTCACTGCTGGCCCAGGAAGTCTCTTAGTCCAGGGGACCTGTACTAGAAAAGTGTCACCACCTAATGCTCTCCTCTAAGTCTCCCATGTCCACAGCTGTCAAAGAAAGCATAGCAGGTTCTTGGTTCACCTATTTCAGCCATTGTGTTGTGATCATTCAGAGATTTCTGAGTGCTTCAGAGGATGGATAGGACTTCTTTTTCTTTGGTATTGACTTTTCCCTCCTGGATATGCACTGTCATTGTAGAAGGACATAGCTTATTTGCTTGTGTAGGCCTACATGGATATAAAAAATGAAATTTATCCTGAGCAAGCATCCTGCCCTCAGGAGAAAGCAAGCCCTCTTCTCTCTTGTGAGGCCTCTTATTGACTTTAGTGAGATAATCATCATGACTAACGACTTATAAGCAAACTAGGTGATGCACAGATACTGGAGCTTGAAAAGGATGCATGTAAACAAAACACATTTATGTTTTCATCCTACTGGTTGGGCTAATACAAATGTTTTGGTCACTACAGGTGGCCTGAGAAAAGGCCCTCATCTAGGAGATGAGCATTTGACCATTGAAGGAAGAAAACAGCCTGACAGCAGAGAAAGTTGGTGCGGTGGTTCTTTTTTTTTAATATTAACTTTTGCTTTTTGTTCTGGCTGCACGCTCTGAGAGGAATATTTTCTCCCCTGTTGTGGAGCTGTATTAGCTTTTCAACAAAAGGCACAAGGGGCCTGACAGCGCCGAGATAAAATCATACTGAGCTGTGCTTCCTGGAATGAGGCACATCAAACAGGCCTTTGTTGGGTGGTTAGAGAGCCCGTTTCGTTCAGATGCTATTGAGACAGAACACATTGTTTTCACAGACCCTGGGAATTATGCCCATAAAATGCGTTCAGCAGTTACATTTATGAGGCTGAATTCAGCACTGCTACGGTGTTGTCTGGGGGGCCTTTAAAAGACCAGACATGAAAGCAGAGCTGTAATCCTCACGTTGAACCTCCTCTGTTGTGCTGGGCTGTCTCTTGGTGCAGGGCATCAGGAGGTGGGGGGGTCCAAGAAGCCCCCTTGCTGCTCGAGGGAGGTGGATTGTGCTCTGTCTGGCAGCTTGGCTGGGGGCTTCTAAGGGCTGTGCTGCTCATCCATCCAGGGGAGAGGCTGCTGGGGTGGAGAAGGGATGAAGCTGTGGCTCCCTGAACAGGGCACGTTGATGTGCAAGGCACCAGCCGAGATCGCAGCCCCCTGTTTGGGCTGATGCTTCAGGCACAGTGACCTGTGGCTAAAACCAGCAGGTTCTCTGAAAGGCTGCCAGCCTGGCAGGGCTCAGCACTGCAGCCTCCAGGGCTTCTCTTGTGCTGCCTGTGTGTCTTCTTGGCTGGATGGTTGACCTGACCAACACTGCCAGTCCTTGGGTAGGAGAGAGAGGAGGAAAGAAATCAAACTTTTATATAATTCAGAGTAGAATTTTTCTTTATGGAGAGTATTTTCCATATAAATTCTTGTCTTCCCCATCTTCTTGCCTAGCCCGTGGTGGGGTGTGGTTGAGGGTACCAGTGATGTAATATTTCTATGTAACATTTTGCAACAATATCTAATATATTATTATGTAATAGTTGTGCAGTGGGACATTGTATTGTATAGTGTTACACATATTCTGTGTAAGTCCTTCCCCCTGCACTTTTTCTACTGGCTCTGCTGAAATGACAGCCACAGCTCAGAGTGGTATGCAGAACTGCTTTTATATGCCTCAGTGCTAATTCTTGAAAAAACGACAATAACAATATTTGGTAGTTTTAGGGGAGGGCTGTCTAATCTGTTGATAAATACAAGATGTTTTGTGAGTGTTAATATGTAGGAAGGTAACTTGAATACAGATGAACAATTTCTGAAATTTCTAGAGAAATTCTGTGCATTTTGGGGAGTAAAGTGTTCCCTGATACTCCCTCAGGGGTGTTGGTGACTCTTAGGTACAGGTATACACCATCCATAATTACATATATTTTAGCACACACCTGCATCAGTTTCCTGCATTACAGTGTGGATTTTTTTGTTTTTTTAGGATTGCACTGCTGACATAAGAGAGTGATTGTGTGGAAATGTTTGGTTTGGGGCTTAGAACACGCTCTGCAGGGGGAGTTTGGATTTGGACACGATTTAAACCACACATGGAATTGCACCTGCTGTCTCTACAGTGTGACCACTTCTGTCAGGCATCACCAGCTGCTCAGAGCCTGGGGAGAGCCTAGAACAGCTTTGCAGCTGAGAGCACCATAGGTCTCTGAAATTAATTGCCTTGCTCCTAGGTTAGGAGTGAAATAGAAAACTGGCAGTATGTGCTGATGTATTTCTTCTGTGAGTTCGACTGCATGAGTCTGGTTATATAAGATATAGATGTACAAACCTAGGCTGTATTGATTTGCTCTATTGCAGTTGTTGGCATGCGATTATTTTAGTTTTAGTTTGGGTATTTTTTGACTGGCAAATCTGTCTTTAAAAAAAAAAAAAAAAAAAGGAAAAAAAGTTTAGCTGGAATGGAGCTATACTTTCCAAGAAAAAATAAAGTTGTCTTGCTCCTGGCATTCTGGCATAGCTTTCTGCATTACCTGAACTGGTGCAATCTACTCTACTTGTTTTGAGCTGTACACTGTATCTTCAGCCAGCACTGTTTATGGTACCACTACCCATACCTCCTTCCCTACTGTACATAAAATGTAGGTTTTCCTTATCTGTCTGTGTCTCTGCATTCTGTCCCTGTGGTTTGACTAAAGCTCTTGTCTTCCTGCTTACACTGTTTCTTTCTTGGGACTGTTTTTGGGGTTGTGGGGATTTTTTTTCTTTGTAGGGATTTTTTGTTTGTTTTTTTTTTGTTGTTGTTGTTTAGGTGGTTTTTTTTTCTTTTTTTTTTTTTTTTCCTAACCACTTGATTTAGCATAAAGCCTTAGGGTTTCAAACCTGTGCAGCCAATTCCTTTAGAAGCATTCCCTCTTGGCAGGGTGACTGCTCTTTGGGCTGGAGTTGGGACACCTGGAGATGTGCTGTGCCAGGGCATTGTTTTTCTACAAGGGTATTGGCCGTGAAGGGCTGCAGCCTGGAAACAGAATGTCCTCTTGTGAGCACTGAGGATTTAATGTCAGTGCTCCAACAAAAAGCAGAGACCACTCTAAATGCCACACTCTGGAGCACAAGGGACATGTGTCACATGGCACAGAGATTCAGCCTCCGTGCTCTGGAACAGACACTTGAGGAGAAAAGGAGCCAGGATTTGAAGATGAGTGCTGGATCAATAGTGGTTGGCATAGTTCACCCTGAGCTCTCCAGCATGACCCGCAGTTGTGGCTGGCTCTTCTGAGTCACGGCAGGAAGGGATCTCCTGGAGAGAGGCTGAGTGGTACTTCAGGAAAATCTGCCCCCCACCAGGGTGTGGCAGGGAGGCTGTCTTGAAATTAAAGGCTCAAACTTGCCCATCACTTTTGAAGTTAATTTAATCAGTTTATATTAATTTGGACCCACTTCTTAAAATGTTTAAACATCTACATAAATATATTGTTACGAGAAGCCTTAAAGCTAAAACTAGGCACAATGTTTGTAGTGCTAATTGGTGAATGATAGCCTGGAAGGGCTGTGCCTTGTCATGGGGGACATCTTAATTCTGGTTTTACAGCAGAGTCCCCTTCCTTTCCTGCTGATCAACCTACTTTCTTCAGATAGTAAGAGAAAAATACTTCCTTCCCACAACTGATGTCAAAGTCTGATGGATGACTGTCTTTACACAGAAATTCCGTAAAACGACCAGCTCCAAAATACTTGGAAATTTTGCAGTCTCTTTGCTACCTGTGGCTACTACCAGTGCTTTTGTCTGTCTGCTTGTTTTGAGCTGGGAAGTAAAAGGCTGTTTAGTAAGATGGGATCTTTTGATCTACAGCAAATAACTATTAGGGAAAAAGAGTGATGAAGTCCATAAAATCCCTGGATGAAAACAGTGACAGAGTATATTTACCACTGAAGGTGTACTGGATGAAACAGATTAAAAATCAGGTTAGTAACTTTCAATTCTGCAATTGCTTGCAGAATTCTTGCTTGTTCATGGTTTTTGTTTCAGTACTGTACTCAGATTTAGTGTTATTTCATGTTAAGTGTGTAATTTTAGATCTGCTCAGCTGTTTGTCGTGTCCTTTCGGCTAATAGAAACAAAATGAATCATCTTTATTCTAGCAGTGCTTTCTGTGTCTTAGCTAATGAGATTTCCAGGTAGATAATTCTTGGATTAGTTACCGGTGTTTGCAAACCCCAGACCTGGGCTGGGTACTTGAGAAGGTGTTGAGAGCAAAGTGGAAAAACAATGTACTAAAAGGTAGATTAAACAGTTCAGTGTATTTTGCAACACGTGCATAAAATGGTCTGGAAAAATGTTGGCACTGCCCAGGAAAGCATCCTCTGGGTAAGGAAGGCCTGTGTAACTGGAACTCACCACCTCTGCAGTTATGCAATATGGTACTTTTGTTCCTTACTTTCTCTTTCAGAAGAAATCTCACTTTTTTGGTTTTTTTAACCTTATATTTTATGTTGATTCCTGTTGCTTTAATACTTTACTGTCTGCTATGATACTAATGACAGTACATGCATTAATCTGGTGGCTTTGGATAAACAAATCCACTTGTCTCTGGCTCAGTTGATTTATCTGTAGAAGTTAATCATGTTTCTCAGTGATGAGATGTAGCTTACTTGAAAGAGCTTTCTTGGAGGGATCACCTCAAGTCACCTGTGAGTGGAACGTGGACATTTGGAGCAGGATGAGACACCAGCCTATGCACAGAACTCCCAGGTTTGTTGGGGGAAGTGCACCACATTCTGATTTGTTTTGCTAGAGGATCTGGAATTGCCTAAGTAGATGATCATGCCTGGTGCCTGCATGCAAGAGACTTTTTTTAATTAAAAGAGGAATCTATTAGCATAGGGATGCCAGGAGAAAGCAAAGTTATTTTTAAAGCTTCCTTTCATACAGAAACTATTTTTGAAATGCTAATGGTGGCGTGTTTGCCTTGTGCTGCTGTATCATAAGCGAAATTTGCAAATGTGTAAATGCCATCCTATTTTGACGCTTGGCAAGGTCCGCTCAAATTCTGCTGACGTGTTTTTACAGCTTGTTACTACATGCACTGAAGCTCCAGCCTGCAGAAACACTTTGCATGGTGAGTGCACAGGTATTTTGTATATGCAGTGCCTCTTCAGAGCCCAACAGCAGGGTTCAGTGGTCACTGATGGAAGGTGTCCGTGGTCTGCAGTTGGCGTTTTAGCTGACGTCCATTGGACTTTGCCCTGTGTTGTTTGTTCAGAGAGCAATTAAAACCCCTTAGGTTGTATTTTAGCCTGGAAGAAGACTACTTTTTAAAGATGTAGTAATTATTTTAAGAGGTTTTTGTGCTTTGCTGATTCTGAGCAGAGTACAAAACCCACAGTGAACCAGAATCACCTAAGTCTCTGGGGACTTACACATGCCTTACAGTGGGTTATTCTACACAGTGGTGACTTCTGCCCCAAGGCATAAGAAGTCCTCAAAAGGGATTTTTTTTATTGCTTGTTTTAGTGTCTTTACTGGAGAGTCTTCTGGCAAAACCAGGGAGCTGAGCAAACAGATTTTCTCCCCCTTTATTCTGTAAGTTAGAGGCTATTTCTGGGGAAGCACTAACTTTTAGGAGAGCAAGCAGCCCACTGAATCTCAAAATGCTGAGTGCACAAGTAGTTTATTGAGTTAGAATTTAAATAGCCCTGACTTGGAATCCAAGGTACATTGACTCTTATCAGTAGTTGCTGCAGTCTGCTGATTTTGAATTTGCACAGCTGAGGCTTCCTTTTGAATGGCAAGAAAAATGTGAGACCTTTCAGCATCCTATCAGCCTCTGAACACTGGCACAGGAATATGTCTTTTCTTCTGAACTGCCCTGGTAATTTTTTGACATTACAGCCAGCATTTAAGACTTTCTCACCGTGAAGATGTACAGACAGATGTGTCATAAGGTACTTCATGTTCTCTCAGCTCTCACAGCTTTCTCCTGTACTAAGGAGATGAAGTTCCCTGTACTAAGGGAAGAGGATAAGGAGAAGTGTAGCTAAAAATAAAGATAATTGGATGATAACAGTAAGGCTGTCTCTAGTTCAGTCTCACTTTGCAGTGCAGAGTTACCCTAAGGAGGAATCTGGCCTAATCTGTCTAATATCAATGGGAAGCTTTTCCTTGAGGTTAGGGACCTTGGGGACCAATTTTGCCACGCATATCGATTATGAATGGTGTAAGCAGTTCCAATGAACAGAGGTCTACCTGGGCCAGAGTTCCACATTTGCTGACAACTCGGGTATCTGCCATCTTTGGCTGTTGTTGGGCTGTGCCAGTTCATTCAATAACAGCAATTCAGTAAAGCTTTTGTGTGAAACCGAGGAATGACATGGTGATGGGGAATTGAGTGGCTTTTGCAGAACCCTCTCAGCACTGCTCAGTTGGTAGAGCAGTGCTGTAGTTACAGGGGTTTTTATTGTCTAGACCACTTGAGTTGTCTTCATACCCTTTAAGGAGTAGCTGGTGAATGCATCTTGTATCTGCCCCAGGGGTCTGGGCTGCAGGGTGTTTGTATCCCATCCATGGGTCTTTCCAGCTCCCCTTTCACCTGCAGTGGCTTGAAACTCTGACATGTTTTCCTGGGCAGTTCTTCTGGATATAAACAATTCCTGAGCATTTTGCAGACATGAAAACCTCAAGCAGGTGAGGAGGGTGGTCTGAGCATTCATTCTTTGAGGTTGACAAGGACCCACAGGAGATTTTGTGTGTTAAGCCATGGTCTCTTCTGTGAAATCCTGGGAGAGCCAGGCTGTGTAACTGTAGGGCAATGGACGTGGGAAAGGCAGAGGAATACTGAGAGGCATGGATAGAAGAACAAAGGGAATTAAGTGCATGCTGGTGTCTATCTCCTAATGATCTAGTGTAAGATCTAAGGAAAAAGGTGGTACAAATCATGTGATGGGGAGGAAAGGAAGATTAAAAAAAACCTATTAAGCTTTTGTTGTAATGATAGTGCTCTGTGGAAAATGAAAAGTTTCTTATCTTCTTACTTAGTTAAAATATGTAATTGTTCAAAATTCACACCATCACTGGAAGGTGAGTCATAAGATAATTGCAGCTGATCCACAGGATAGCTAACATTTTAATAGAAGCAAAGGATCCCGACATCCTGCTTTCAAAATACTGAAATGTACAACACGTACAGTCTGGCTGGCTTTCCACATGTAGTAAGGATTATGTGCTTTTCATATAAACATGTGTGGACCATCAAAAGGCAGCTGTCCTTTGGCACTGCATCTCCCCCATGAGGGCTCCCTGCTGTGAACAGGAGTAGTGCTGCTCTCCCAAAGAGCAAGGGGCAGGGAGCAGCAAAAATAAGAAAAAAACAACAACAACAACAAAAAAAGAGCAACAATTTTACTTGTGTCTGCTTGTTCTGGGAAGCTTTTACTATGCTCATGCTAAAATAAAAATAGCTTCCTCTTCAACTGAGCACAGTAGCATCTGCCTGCCGCAGGCAGACAGTGCCAGTGTCCAAATTATTGTGAACGCTCATTTGTCGGGCTGGAAGAATAACTGAAAATGTTCTTAATGTACATAATGTAAATATGGAGTAATGTCTGTGGGAGATCAGGAGAGTGGCAGGACAGCTTGGGATGACAGTTTGAAAAATGTGGCTTTGTGTGTGTGGGGTGTTACTGAGGTTCTGGAGCCAAGCTCTGTTTGTAATAAACTGCAAAGTGAAAAGCTCAGGAAAAGATGAATGTGAAGGATTTAGCATCAGGACACTTTGTCAGTGATGAATGGAACCTGGCTACTTTTGCTGCTTGGCAGTTTTACCTCTGCACGGTGCCTGTTACCCTCTGGGGCATCTATAATCACACTGGCTGTGGCTGTTTGGACCCAGAGCAGACAGTTCTGGTGTCCTGCTGGTGGCTCAGCTTTTTAATCAAGTATATTACATATCCAATGTGACAAAGAAGCAGATATTTTCAGGTTTTTTAAAATAACTCTAAAAGGGCTGATTTGGAGGTACAACATCCTTTGGACTGTTATAAATGACTGCTGTTATCTTGGATGAAATGAATTTCGGAGTTCAACTTCATCCTCCCGAAGGACACCATTTATTTGTTGTTATCCTGAAGCTTGCTTCAGTTTTTAGCCTGGTGTCAGTCCTAATGTAAATAAGGGGAGCTGCAGTGGCTTCCTTGCAGATGGACAAACCTCCAGGCTGGGCTGTTGGGAGGGTGCAGGCTCTCTGTGCCACAGGACAGCTTTCCCTTGCTTCTGGAAGGAGAGGAGCAGCAGACTGTGAGCTGACTGGGGAGGCTCAGGATGGAGCTGCGAGGAGCCTGACAGGAGCAACCATCAGCAGGAGCCACGACAACATTATCTGCCAGAATTTTATTTTCCTGAAGGAGAGGGGTTCCCTAATGCTGATGACAGGGTAGTCCTGTGCTTCACAACCCTGCTTGCTCCTGTGGGCTTTCCTAAGTTTCTTTATTCTCATTTAGGAGCTGGATTTTGGTGATCTTCGTGGATCCCTTCCAACTCAGATATCCTATGATTAGTCTTTGTAATCTTTGTATGATTTTGTAGTCTTTGTGTGAATCTCTTATGTACAGAAGAAGCCTGATTTTAGCCATCATTTCTTGACAAACCTTTCCAGGTTCAAAAAAAAATATAAATCAATATTTTCTTGAAATTTCTGGTCTTGGTTACCCACAGCAGCCACATGTGCAAGACCGGTGGGATTTTGCACTCCCTCCTGGAACAAAGCAGTGGGTTTAAAGGCATGCATCTGTGGAAACAGCTGTATTTATGCTAGGAGAGAACACTTCCTCCTTGGCGGCTCCTCCCAGCAGAGCTCTCTGCAGCCCTGCCAGCCTTTTGGGGAAGAGGAGTGGCGCCTGCCAGGCTGCCAGGCAGGCTCCCCGTGCTGCTTCCAGAGGCTGTGTGGGGATGCTCCTGCTGCCCCTGGGGAGCTGGAGGGTGGCTGGGAACCACATCGGTCACTGACCATTGTTCCTGATACGTGCCAGAGTAAGTCACCCTGAAAGTTTGGGGCTGCATGATTTCCATGGCTTTCAAACCTTAGCAGTTCCTTCAGACTACAGAAAATGTGCAAAACCAGTGGAGGAAAACCAGTGGAGAAAAACTGCCTGCCATGCTACCTTGCAAGATGGTTCATCGGTCATGCCTCCTTTAAGAGAGCACCTGGAATTGGAGGGATCAGGCAGCTACATCTGCCAAAATCCCTCACCCTCAGCTGGGAGACCAAAACAAACAGGATTTCATTGCCCCTGCCATACACCTGAATTCTGTCCAGATGTGCACACAGACAGCTGGTGTCTTGGGCATTACAGTCCTTTAAGGGAAGTTTGTCTTGTACACACATCCTGTGTCTCTCCTACTTGCCTGGGAGCTACATTTTTGCATTCTCCTTATTTGAGATGTATAATGGCAGGCTTTAAACAGTGCCTCACATAATTAGCTCTGAATGCATAATTTAATTCCACTGCTACGAGTATGGGAAAGTGCCTTGCCTTTGCTTAATGTAACAGGTGAAATACAATGTATTAAACTCAGCATGGTAAAATAGATGTCTTTGTCTTAAAGCAGATCCATATGAATGTTCCTTAGAGCTTGCTTTGCTGTCACTTGCCAGTTTATACCATAGTGGTTATAACAGATTTTGCTAGAAAAGTTTCTGTACAAAAAGAATAGCAGATCAAAGTTCTCTTAGGGCTTGGTGGTTCCAGTTTTACTGCCTGTAGTGGTTTGCATGGCAGTAATGGCATTCACAGATGCTGAAGTTTATGTGCCATAAATTACAAAGAAGTATCATGCAGCATTGAGTGGTTTGTCCCAGAGTGGGTGCTGGCATAGTGTGAACGTGTGCTGTGTGTCTGCCTGGGGCACTGGTGTGGTGGAGCCCAAATGTGATGCTACAGGCTCTACTGATAGATTAAGGAGCAGCCTAGCAATATTTTCTTTCCATCACCCTGGTGAACAGCTCCCTGTAGCATCGCTTGTTTTGGGATGAAGGTGTTACTGTTCAGTGATACGAGGTGCTAAGAAAACACTCCTGTGTTTTGTTTCTAAGCCGATTACAAATGTGCAGGAGAGGCTATTCCCTTCTGGGTTTGGCAGTTCCAGAAATAACCATGATTGAAATCTGCATGACTTTCCTGTTGTGTCTGAGGTTTGGTTGGTTCAAGCAGTTGAGAGCAATAAAAATGCCAGGCTGTAGGTCTGTCTGAGTTTGATAGCTGTGCTTTTCAGCCATGGTGGCACACAGCTCCTGTCTGTGCTATTGCACAATGCAGCGATTCGCTCAAGCTTTTTCAAGCCAGGTTGATTTATCTTTGCTCCTAAATCTCTGGACACGATAGATCCTCTTGATTGTTCCACCAGCTCAGTGGTGCCAGGTTTTAATTTGCTCCCAGTTAAGCTAAAAGATTTCCTTAGTGAGAAGAGGACCCTGTTCTGTATAGCTTTGCACTTCAGTGGAGTAAGTACAATGTTCAGACACTTGCAAACCATACAAATCCCATCCATTTTCTTTGGGAATAAACAATATGCTGGCTCTTTTATTCAGGGCCAGAGTAGCTGAAATAGCATTTACTGTATTTACAAAGGAGCTCTGCTGTCTTCATCAGCAATAACAAGCTACCACTAACTGCTCTAGGCAGCAATTTTCTCATTAGATGTTTTAATAAACACAGAAAGGTTTGAATTTTTTCTTACTTCCACTTTCCTTGTGGTAAACACAGCTCCTAGATGTGCAGGACCCATGGCTTCCAGAGCAGGTCTTGGTTCTGAATGTAGACTGCATTAATGAGTGTAGGAATTACGACACCAAACTCATCAGGTCAACTAAAATACCATGTAGATAAAGGGGAAAGGTCTTTATTTCTAGAGCCTTTTTTTTTTTTCCTTTTTTTCTTTTTTTTTTTTTTTTTTTTTTTTTTTTTTTTTCTTTTTTTCTTTTTTTTTTTCCCAAAAAAGAGAGCTTATGAAGCAAAGAGTTGCCATAGGGATTTTTGATGAACAGAGTAATCATGCTATTAGAACAGACTGGGCAGCAGCTTCCCTGCCATGCTGGAAAACATATTGATGCTTTACTTTGCCTATGGAAGAGGTCTTTTGGGGATGTGCTTTGAGTCATAGGAAAGACCTCTTCCTGTTATTTTCATAAGTCACCTCCTTAGCTGTCTCTCACTTTCTTAATCTTTGTTTAAACACCTCAGTGCCTAATGCAACTCACTCCTAATCAGCCAGCTTCTTTCAGTTACTCTTAATCCAACTCAAGTGCTTTTGTACACTGCAATTTCACATAATTTCTGCAGGGGATGAACAGTTTGCCCTTATTACTTGTCAGCTGGGTAAACTGAAAAGATAGATCACATTGACTCTCTGAGCTCCACTCAGGGCTTCCCTTGCCTTAGGTATGGCATCCAGCTTGTCATGGTTTATAGGTGAATGTGTGGCCTTTTTGCTGCTGCTGTCTGTGAATATGAAGCACAGTAGCTATTCATTTTCAGAGGATTTCTAGGTTATGTTCAATTTTCAGTCCCTTAGATGCTCAGTGCATCTGAACAAGGATATTTGTTGGCTCTTCTCAAAGGTTTGGTTCAGGTGTTTTTCAAGACACTCGGAATTCTTTTCGATATCTTTGGATTTTTGCCCTATTTTAAGATGTCTGTGCTCTGCTTTTAACCTGGCAGAGAGAAAACAATTTTCACAGCTTCTGCTATGTAGCTGTCAGTTTTGGTATCAGAGAGGCTTGGGGGTTGCTGTAGTGTGAGGGATGACTCCCACTATTTCAAAATGATGACAAGGAAAATTTAGAAATGCTGAAAGAAGCAAGGATGCATTGGTAGTCTTTCCTCTGGCAAAATTTAGAAACCAGTCCGCTGGCATTTCAGAAATGTCAGCTTCATGTTCCAACCAGAAAACTTTTTCCCCCCTTTTGCATATGCTGAAAATCAGATATTTAACCTCAAATGAAATTTGGAACAACTTCTGTACTCTAGCATCAGTCACCATGTTATCTCAGATAAGGCTTATAAATGAGGAGAAATGTTTTATGCTAGAGTGTAATAATTCCAGGTTTGTGGGTGGATTGGCCATGGGACACACAAATTTTGAATAGTTCTGTAGTCTTAGGTATGTGAGCAGATTCTGAAGTCAAATCTAATCTTGGCTGAAACAAGCAGTTTTTTAAAACAAATTCTCAAGTGTCATGTGAGTTTGGTAAGTGACTTTTAAAAGGCTCTTAGAACATGAACATTTGAATAAGTGACCTGATTTTTTAAGGCTTCAAGTATTTGCAGCACCAGCTGTAATCTGTGGGTTTAATATGGGGATATAACATGGACTAAGAGTATGGTTTTGGCTTTCCAAAGATGTACGTTTTTGGTTTCCAAATGTGAAAATGTCTGTGTTAACTTTTCCCCCTGCATTTGTGCAAAACCAAAGCAAAACTGAACTAATCTTGATGTTTGTTTTGTTTGGGGTTGTTTTTTTACCCCCAAAGCTGCAATATTCTGCGTAACGAGCTACCAACTTACCTACATCAAAGTACTGCAGAAGCAGACTCAGGCAAGTCTTTGTGGTCAACACTGTGGCTTTTCTTGTTAACTGAAGCATGGGCTTTATTCCTTCCTATTTTTAAATGGATGGGGTTGAGAGTTTAATTTCCCGTCAGAAGGTCACAGGAATGAGCATGGCAGAAAAAGCTTCTTCCAGTTGTCTTCTTTCCCTGTGCCTGTGGGTTAATTTGTTTCAGAAGCAGCCCAATAGCAGACTCTTTTCTGCTGATCTGCTGAAGATACAAGTGGTAGCTGTCCAGGAGATGCCATCCCTATTGGAGGGTGTGACTGGCAGGATATAGGCTGCTGTTCCTGAAGGCTCTTTTTGTTCAGAGCTGCACTTCCCTCCTGTTCATTCCGTGTGCTGCCATGTCCATGTTTGCCTGAATCCGTCCCTGGCAGCTGGTGCTTGTGCCCATTTGTCTGTATTTCATAGCAAATGCGTGGCTCATTTTACACAAATCTTTCCTTTCCATCCGTTAGCCTCTCAGGATGTTCCTAAGGATCCAAACTAGAAAAAAAAAAAAAAGACTATGCAAAATGAATGGCATTTGGCTAATGAACACCTCCGTTCAAGATTTTACAGCAAGCACATTTTCCTGAAAATAGTATATTTGGCAAGCAGTGAAATTCTTGGAAAGAAATACTAATGATGTACTGAGCAGGGGAAGGCTCTGTGTGTGCTTGTGATTTTGGAAAGTGAGAACAGTCTGTCTAAATCCTCATTTCCTGGGAAATTAAAAACATTTTAATGCTTCACAACTTGAGCTCAAGCAGAATTTAAGTAGGGGAATGTGTCTCAGTCAGCAATGGTGAGAAGGAACAAGAGAGCAAGAGAGCTGAATCTGTGAAGTGTAGCTGTGAGCAAGTGGTGGCATGAAGAGTAGATGCCAACCCTGTTAGCACAAGAAAAAGTTTTTGTCTCTCACTTCTACAGTCATGTCCTGGAAGGCACTTGCCAGAAGGAACCTGTAGCATTAATAGCATGCAGAGAGACTGTTCTGGCACGGAGAAAGCACTAGGTGGTTGTTGATTGCTGTAAAAACTAAAAGAGAGGGAGAACACGCCAGAGGAGTAGGGAGAACAAAGTCCAAACTGAGTTCAACTGAAGTGTTCTCTCTCAGTAAAGGAAGGAGGCTAGTGGGGCAAGTTCACTTTAATCACTGAACATTTGGAAAATGACCCTATGGATCGACAGTAGTACGGTGACATCTTGCAGTGTAGATGTTGACAAGAATTAGGTAAAATAATTCTAACAGTTTACACTACTTGGACAGAGAAGGTTCTGACTGATGTGGTATCTCTGTCGTTTGCCATGTGGGTGTGCAGTGGCAGGACATGAACGTGGTAGAAGATTCAGGTGTCTGGGTGACCTTTGCCTTCATCGGCTGAGCCAGCATCAGGAGAGGAAGGGGAGCAGCAGCACCCTGCTGAGTGGAAGCCCCAGGGTCAGGACATGATCCTTCCCTGCTGAGAGAGGGAGAAGGGATCACTACATGGAGCTGGAGGAGCAATGTGAGCCAGCTGAGCTTTGGAGGGAACTGTGGTTTCTTCTCTTTCTGTCTCCTAAGGTTTCTTTGACCTGAGGGCTGAAGATACACATAGGAGAGGAGAATGTGATCCTAAGCAGAAATCCCTCGTATCTTTATTTTCCATGAGATATTGAGGAAGGGTCAGAGGTTCTGGGAAGAAACGTCTGGTATTTTGATCAGCGAATGAAATACAATTTATTTGTGGGTTTTTGTTTCATTTCCTGTTCTTGAGATTACTAAGGGATTTGCAATAAGGAGATGAATATTCCAGCTCAGTTTTTGACTTCAGACCTTTGGTGCTGGAGGTATACTCTGTTTACAGAACTGCAGTTGACCGTCTTTAAATAAACTGAAAGCCCTGGAAATGTATTTCTGGCTTGCAGAGTTCAGGATGTCCCATCTAGAACATGCATTCACTTGAATAGCCTAACAGGCACAGTAACTGCAGTTGTTTTTCAGCTTTCAGTGGTAGATATGTTCTTTTTAGAAGAGTTTTTGAGGGAAGCTGGACCTACAGAACCTGCAACAAAAAAAAACTGTAGGAGAAATGCACTGAGCAGAGCTCCTGCTGTGAGCTCTGGTTAACTTGAGTGCCCTCAGGCCTTTCTTTCCCCAGTGTCAGGTGGAGCTTGAGGTAGCACACTCGTGTTTGATGTTGCAGCCTTGGTTTTCTTTTCTCTTTCAGTGAAGTCCTACTAATCAAATTTGTCAGTGAAGGCTTCCTACTTTGTACTCTTTTCTTCAACAGCCTATGTCAGAAGCTCGTTTGTGGTAAAGAAAACTTCCTGTTTTGCTTGATGTTGTCTTGCTGAGTCTTGTGTTCCCTCTGCCATGGCAGAGGTGCATAAAACTGTCCAATTTGAAAGGCATTCAGAAAGTGAACTTTCGGTTTCTAAACTGGTTGAAGTGATCTCTTTAGCAGATTACCAAAAAATGGAAGTTTGTGGGAATACAGCAGGACTCAAAGTACTGCTGAACTCTTTACAGAAGTAGATATGCTACAGGGCTAGCACATTGATACATCTATTGAGTGTCCCATCCCTTAAATGTTTCTAGATGAAAAAAGAAATTTGTACTGAGTTGTAGAAACATCAGTAAGTAACCTGACCAGAATTATTTGTTAGAGGAATGAGTGCTGGATTTTATTTTGATTGAGGCAAAGCAGGCAATTCTGATGAAATTTGACTGTCTTTGGCTTTCTGAAGCTGGTGCTGCCCTCATGCCTTGGTTTGGTTTTGTTTTTTTGCTTTTTTAGCAAAACTCCTGAGGGATAGGGGTGAGAAAAGTAATTCTCCCTCAACTTTGAAATAAAGGACTTAACTGGTTTTTTTTCCACTTAAAAATACTTTTGTTTTTCTCCAATCTGTTGAAATCAGCAGAACCATGCACCAGCTTAGAGACAGAACATTTTCTTGATGCATTTTTAATTCCAAACTCTTTGAAGTATATGTACATTTTTAACAGAAAGAAACCTTTCATTTCAAGGTATGTGCAAAGACTTTTTCTGGACAAAAAAGTCTTCCAGTCACCTGGAATTCCTTTCCTTGTGACATTTTACTTAAGTTTCCACATTTTGGAGAAAAATGTGTTGCCTTCAGATGAGCAATCTCTTTTTACTCTCTTTAAATTCTAGTCAAAGGTGTGAATATATATAATTAGTGACTTGGGGACAGGCTGTGAAATAGAAAATGAGAGAGCAAAATTTCTCCATTTCTGAAATCATCTCAGTGTCATCCACTAATTAAAGTGACCTTCTTGTACCCGGGATACTGTGTGGCTGTGAGAGCACTGCAGTATCTCCAGACCAGCATGGGGCAGAGGGAGCTTAGGGCAAAGCTTTTGGCTCTCACAGGAATGGAGTGCTGAAAGATGCACAATTTGGGAGGTGCTATGGCTGGTTTCAATGAGTCTGAAGCAAATAAAAGATATGAAAAATGCCATGGCTCTTTCCAGAAGGTGCAGCTGAATTAAGTGCATGCAGAAGACCATGGTGTTAGGCAGAGCTTAGTGTAAAGCAGACCACTATTATTGTGGGGTGAGGCCAAATATATTGGCACACCTGTGCAGCTCAACAGGAATTATTTTTTATAGAAGTATGTTTGTCTGCAAATTGTGTTGATCTTAAATTTCAGAACAGCAGCAATATGTTTAACAGACTAAGTAAGATATGAATAGTCACCTGACAGGTGAGAAAGGCTCTTTTGTCTTTTTATTTGTTCACATAGGTTCCTGTTAAAAGCTGATGCTTTCTGTTATGCACAATTTTGAAATAGCTTTTAATAATCAGACCTTAAGCCTCAGATGTTGTATTTAACTGTCAATTAGTAGAAGCCTGAATCAGATTGAGAGATTAAGGTTTCTATACAGGGAGCAAAGTTCAAGTTTGTAAAGAACTTACAGTAAATGCAACCCCAGGTGCAAGAATGTTGAGGCACTGTGCTGGGTGTGGTAAGCAGCAGTTACAGTGGAGATGCTGTAGATAGGAGAATGTAGATTCTTTATCTTGCTCTTCTCTTGAGACTCTTGGTGTGGTAAAAGAAACCTCAGCCTGTGCTAATGGGAGCGGGGGTTCTTGGGGACTATGCAGCAGATATTTCCAGTGCATTAGAGGTATTAAACTGTCAGTCAGCTTGGAAGAACAAACTGAATGCTTTTGAAGAGAATTCTGTAACACTGTTTTTCAGGAGTACGCTGTGTTTTCCGAGAAATGCCAAGTAACACTCACAAAACTTTGATTTATTAAGTAGTCGGTAACCTAGGGTGTTGGTGTTTGTCCTGCTGTAATTAGTTACCTGGAATGAAGCACTACATAGGTGTTAGGCACATGGAAGTGAAAATATGTATATATATTCCTTTGTAGACCTTCATCTTTTAAAAATGTTTGTGCAGGTCCATACCTGAAACTTGGGCAGTGAATTCCCTTCACCAGATGGCCAAGAGCATCTTGTTTATACAGACTTCACTTGTGTGGTGCTCTGTAAATTTTATGGAAAAGAACAGCTCATATGGACTTCATGTACATTCCTTAATTGCTTTTATCTCTTCTGATAGAGAGGTTTAAGGATCTGTGGGGAGCTAGATTTGCCCTTTTTGGGGAAGGTGGGAATGCATGATATATGACCATCCCCAGACCTTGCGGGTAGGTCATGGCTGTCCTTGGAGGAAAGCAATATTGCTTTGGCAGAATATTCATCCGTTGTTTGCATACCTTAGCTGTGTATTCTGGTTTCCAGTTTGCATTACTGGTGGTGTTTAACAAAGCACATGGCTAAATGCTTGTCTTGTGATCCCTCAGCAGTTAAAGCCACATTTGCAAGGTGCAGGGAGTACATCCCAGTCTGATGGACCATCCCAGACCAGTCAGTCTGGATGGACTTTCTAATAATTATTTAGTTGTGTGACAGCTAAACGCTTTAAAAATTATTTGTGTAATGGCTTACTTCTATTTGCATTGCAGCTTATGGGTCTGTGTGGCTGCCGCAGCAGGAAGCACACTCATCCCATAGGAATGGTCCACTGCTGGGAGAGTGAGTGGAGAGGAGGAACACAGGGTCTCCTTCCCGGCTGTGCCCCTCTCTGTTCTGGTGTGCCTTTCCCCTGCCTCCCACCTGTGCACCCTGCTGCCTCCACTGAGTGGAGGAAGCAGAAATTCATCTGGAGGGGAAATGGTTCTGCCTGAGTGGGCAAATAGAAGGAAACTGTCTCATTCACTCTGATGCTTTAATCTTTTTTTATGAGCTACCTGGAGTGCAGAGCCCTTTATTCGACCCACCATCAGAGCTGGCAGGGGCACAGCAGGATCTCTGCTAGTTTGGGCTGAAGGATTTGCTGGCTTTTGCCAGCTGCCTTCCCCTTGGCAAATCTCCCTGCGAGCAGAACCGAGAGCAGGGTGTCGTGGTGTGCGCAGCTGGATGCCGAACCGAGAGCAGGGTGTCGCGGTGTGCGCAGCTGGATGCCGAACCGAGAGCAGGGTGTCGCGGTGTGCGCAGCTGGATGCCGAACCGAGAGCAGGGTGTCGCGGTGTGCGCAGCTGGATGCAGAACCGAGAGCAGGGTGTCGCGGTGTGCGCAGCTGGATGCCGAACCGAGAGCAGGGTGTCGCGGTGTGTGCAGCTGGATGCACAACCGAGAGCAGGGTGTCGCGGTGTGCGCAGCTGGATGCAGCCCCCGGGCAGCCCAGCAGCAGCTGTTCCCCGAGTGCTGCACTGTGGCAGCGCTGGGCTCCTGTTTTCCCTTCTGGTCTTGGAAGGGTCTGTGCACTCCACGGCAGATGGGCGGGAGCGGTGCCCGTGTTTCCCGAATTTCCCGAAGGTTCAACCCCGCAGGCCCCAGGGCTGCCTTCCCCTCACCGCACACTGGCAGCGTGCCTGCTGAAACTGCTCTGCACGTGGGCTGCATTTAATCTGTGTGGAAGGAAATGGTGCATCGTTGTTTACCTTTCACCTTCCCGTGTCCTCCTGCAATCGCTCCCTCATCCCTGTCGAACTGCAGCCCTTAGGGGTGTTCCTGCTGCAGCATGATGAGCTAGCAAGGACCTTACCTTCCTTAGCCTCACTGGATCCACAGGCATCCTTCCCCTTCCCTAGTCTCCTCCGGGCACGAGAAGAGACTTGGATCTCCTTCCTTAAAATATTCACCTTGTTGACCTTGACCATGATAATTTATTTATTTATAGTGTGTGCCTAAGCTGTGCTCTTTGACCTCCCTATGTCTGCCTGCGAGGCTGGCTGTGGGTACACCCAGCTTGCTCAAGAGAGACTGAGTTTTAGTCTATAATGAAACAGATGCACGAAAAGATTTAAATGGGAAATCAACAGCAGGCTAATGATCATAGCCAGATTAATGGTTTTAAACCCCCTGTTTTTCATATCTTGCAAATTAATATAAAAATTTGCGGTTTCAAAGGAGATCTTCAACAATGTAGTACAAGTGTTAAATTTAGCATGCATTGAGGGAGAATGGGGAGAGAGCTGCATATGGTCCCATTAAACACAGGAGCCACGAGTGAGACAGGCCACCGTGTTCCCACAGCTACAGCACTGGGAATGGGGAGGGATTCATGGGAAAATGCACCCTTGAAATCCTGGTGGGTTTGTTACTCTTTCCACAGAAACCTTGAACTTTTTGTTTAAAGTAAGCTGCTCACATCAGTAGGAAGCTTAACAGCACTTGGAACAGCTCCCCACTCACTTTCCATTTTTGTTGAGGGTGAAATATGCAGATGAATGGAGCCTGATAGGGTCAGTTCATTTAATGCAAGTCTTGAGTCCATTTTGCAATTAAACATACTTTCATTTTTCACAAACTCTTTTCCACTTCAATTTTAAAATTACTCTTGTTTAACGTGGGAAATGTCTTAAACTCACCACCCCATAGAACATATGTAGTAATATAGAGAAGAAAATCACTGCTTTTTTTAGGCTTTATCTCAACTATATAATTTATTGTTACTGCTCTGCGTAATTTCTCTTTATTGTTAACACAGTATTTATTTTTAATTATTATTAACACACTTATTCTGTTTTAATAGCCTGACTGATGAGCCAGTGTATTTTCTGAGTGTCTTTTAAATTAAATGTCCTTCTAAGATTTTTTTTTTTAAAGAATTTAGAAAAATGCAAGCATTATTAACAGTCAGCCCTTTAGGCCAACTGTTGCCTCTTTTTTTTTTGCACACCTACCAGTGCTGTGCAACATCCCATGGCAACATCTGGTTGCTGCCATCACACAGCTGCTTACTAACCACTAATTACAGCACTTGACAATAGAAAAGAAAATGTTGAGCATATTGTGTTGGTATTTTTAAGGGTAACTAGCTGGTTTTATTTCCTACTACTCTTGTAGTTGCATGTTAGCTAACTTGCACCCCAGTGTGTTCTGCTGAAGGTTGTTTGTATCACTCATGCTGAGGTCTTGTCAGGCTGTGGTTGTTGTTATTTTTCGGATGACAGGGCTATAAATTAATTTTGAATTGGATAGCTCTGGGAGACAAAACTCTCACATGTAAAAATTAGTCCCTAAACAGATGAAAATTTGTGTTTGAATACCAACCATTTGTGATTTTGTTTCGAATATATATATTTTTAAATTTAATAAGAAAAGACAGAATAGGATTGTGCTTCACACTGCTCAAAAGGAGCCAAGTTTCAGAATAGGTGAATTGCTTGAGGCAGTGGAGGTTCATGAGTAAGCAAAATCTCTCGGATAGTCCTAAAACCATCTGGGCTAGCAGTGCATAGCTGGAAGGGGTATTGCAGCCTTGGTATCTTGAGAGCACATCTGTGCTAACCAAGGTTTTGCTGTGTCTCTCTCTTTCATCTTTCTTAATATATTTATAGAAGAGAAGTACTTCCAGACACATCTCCCTACAAAGAGGACTTGTGAGAAACATTATGCTCTTTCAAATAAGGAATAAATGTACTTGCTGATCAATTTTCTGTCCTCATTAAGTCTCTCAGAGGTGAGTTCAAGGGAAGAAATAAAGATGGGGAAGAGTTTCTAAATGAAGTCTGTTTACAATGAAAAAAGATAACTCAAGAATACTGAAAAAAGGCTGAAATGGAATGGTTGGAGAGATGGAGAACAGATTCAATTATCCTAATGTTGTGCAGCTGCACTACCACATGTATTGTTTTCACTTTACTATCAGATATTTAATGCACGTGGGTAGCCAATGTTCTCTTTTTGTTTGCTCTAAATATTTCCTATGTGTAATGCAGTAAAAGATGTTGTTCTCAGTTGTTGGAACAGAACAATTTGGTAAAGAAACACTCATCAGTGTTTGCACACACTACATATTTAATGACAGAAACAGACTAATAATAGAAAGTTTATTCCTGTAATAAAGGAAAGGTAAATAAAAAAATGGCAAGCAAACTCGTACCTTGAATCTGGAATTTCAGTTTAAGGAAAAGAATCTTACCTTCGTGATCCACTTCTAGTAATTAGTTGTGTGCACTCTTAGACCAAATTTGCATACAGTGTGCAAGGTGAATCATTCCCTCCCGTTCCTGGATCCGCAAGTGAGATTATTTCTGTGTTGTGTTCCTGGAAATTCCAAAGGTGCACAACAGAGCATCTTTCTAGCTTCTACCAAGCAGGAATGTGTCTGTGGCCAGCAAGGTCCCAGAGGTTCAGATCCAAAGCTCTGAAACTCAGTTTTTCACTATGTAGGCTGCTTTGATGGGGGAGGTGGAGGGGGGAGAAAGGGGCAAGATGAGTTTTTTGGGTCTTGAAGGGAAGTTAAACTAAATTGTTCCCTGTTTAAGGTGAGGCTCATTTCTTGGATTTGAGCTCATGGTGAGACAGGCAAAAATAGTGTTAATACACAGCTATGTATTACCAGTATTTTCCATTTATCTGACAGATGAAACAAGGCTGATGAAGGTTAATGAACAAATGAAGTAATTGTGCATTATCTTGTGTAGTCCTTACGAGAAAGACAAGTGTATAAATTTAAAGTCTGCATAAATTAGGGAAGATGAGGAAAAGCACTCAGATAATTCTGCTGGTTTTCCGCAATGTTGCATGATTTGCTATTTTGTTCTTCTTATTTTATTTATTATTTTATTCTTTTTTAGCTGGTATAATTTCAAGGGCCGAACTTCATTAAAACAATCCTTCTTCCACCACCAGTTTCTTATACTTGCTGGTGTTTCAGAAGACATGTGAGGTAATAATTGTTGAGTTTAGGGAAGACCAGTTTCTTTTCTTCCCCATACATTATATTTTGACAGACATAACCATGCATTCATTCCACTCTTTCCTCTTGCTTTCAGTTTTCATAGAGTGAGAGAGAAAGGGCTAAACGTGCGAAGAGAAAAAAAAAAGGATAAACATCCTTTATAATGTTTGCTGTTGGAGAGGATAAAAGGAGGATTCAGCATAGAAGGTCCCAATTAGGCATGCCCTAGTGAATGAACAGTTTTGTTTTAGCTGGCTGTTTCCACCAGGAGGAAGTGGGAAGAGACTGCTCAGGTTTTGCAGCAACCCTAGAAGGACATGAGGACCATGCTTGGCTTTCCACCTGTTCTGCTGAGTGTGTGCAGGCATATGGAGTCGAATTAAGGTTTCACATGACTCTGAGATTGTCTCAATGCCATAAGGGATGAGAACAAGTCATGACCGCCTCCAGGACGCAGGGGAAGATTTAAGAAAATGTACTGTTATATTTGGGTTTTTTTCCTTGCTTTTTATCAAGCTAGGTCTTCCTAATCTTTACAATGGCACCTCGAAATACAGATTACAAGTTAGGGCTGTTCAGTGGCAATACTTTTTCTTTGTCAGTCAGCACCAGGAGGGTAAGGTGGACCAATTGGACCGATCTTTAGTCTCTACATGCAGTGAAAGTCTACACCTTCCCTTTTCTTTCTTTTCCCAGTAGACTGTAGAGGGAGATCAGTGTCAGTGCCAAGGAGGAGGGGGACTTTCAGTAAGAGAAGAGTGGGAAGGTGAATGCCAGACTGTGACTAGCTCCTTGCTGCATGGCCTTCAGAGTCAGCAGTTTGGTGCGTGGGATATCTGCATGCAACTTTACCCTGTGGAATATGCATGTCAGAAGCCATTTGCATTGGGAAGACAATTATACGTCAAATACATTCCATATTTTTCCATGTGCTTCGTCGTGAATATGTACAGAGTAACACTGCTTTTATACAGGCTGCTTTTTGACTACAGTAAGTGTCTCAATGTTGTTTGGAGCTCAAGAATTAAGTGGTTTTAAACGAGGTTTAAAATCGGAGATAGCTGAAGCTATTTTTAACATGTAGGTTGTGATTTGGCTCTCCACAGTCTTTGTCCTCTCAGTTATATCCATTGTAGCATGGCTGATAAAGAGCTGTCGTCGTGTGCTGTGTGTTCTTTGTCTCAGCCATGAGGACGCTGACTTCCTCCCTTTTATTTCAGGAGGTCATTAGTGCTGATGAGATTAGAGGTTTATAACTTCAGGTCCAAGTCATTATTCCTAATTTAATCAATGCATTTGAAAACGTTTCCTCTAATAAAATTGTAATGACTTTACATGATTTGTCATGCTTATCAAAAACATGGTTTAAACATTTTCGTATTTCGAGGCACTGAGCTTCTGGAGAAGAGTAGACATTAGTACATCATTGCTGGGCCAATTTCCTGCCTCTCTGTCTGTCTCTGCTGTAAATCAGAATAACCTAGTCAGTGTAATCACAGTGATGTACAGCCAGCATGGCACTGGAGTCAGGCCTTTGCAAACAGCATAAAACCCTGGGAGAGATCCCTTGCGCCAGCGTGATTGCTTCTCTGCCGCCACCTTCATCATTCAGCTGGGTGCTTTGCCTCCCTATGAAAGAGACTATCAGCAGGCTCATGATAAAGGAAAAAATAGCCATCTATAATGTAGAGGCTTGACTGGAGAAATGGCTTTTATGTTGCAAGGGGAATGAGATAAATAGCCTCCCACAGTTACTAAGGTAAGGGGAAAGCAGCAGTGTTACAGCAGAGCTGGGTGTTTGTTTAGAGGCTTTTGAAGAAAATTCATCCAAATGCTTGTTTTTTAGGAATGCTCATGGAATGTGCTGGGACTGTTATTTAATTCAAATTACGTCTCTCTTTAAACAGTGTGCTGTATGCATTTGGGTTCAGGCAGGTGAGGAAGGAACAGGGGACATGAATTTACTGTATGCCAGGTGAATGAGTCCCCTGTTTGAACACACAACTGCTGCTGCTCCAGGTGCTGGTCCCCCAGGTCAGCTTCTGTGGGTTGGAGCAGGAATGGAAATCACGTGAGTGATTTTGATCTTCTAGGTGATGAACTGATGCAAGGGAGAAGGATTTGACTGCCTAAGGTCGAATGAGGGATCTGTGGGAGGGTGACAATTTTATTAGCTCTCGGCATTGCTTAATATCCGAAAAGCAGGGCGGTGGAGTTGTAGGGGTGGGTACAGTTGTGATGGAGGGGCTGCTGTCAGGCAGCGCAATGCACTGGCAGCAGAGGGGTGTCAGCTCACTGGATTCCCTGCATGGACTTTGAGGATGCTACTGCTTCTCACTGCTCCTGGAGAGGAAAACCCTCCCTTTAGGGCAGTGCTCAGGATATAAATGACCAAATCCTTCTGCCCTCTGCCTCTGACCTTAAGCCACTTGCTCCTTCTCTCTAAAAGCAGTGTGTGGGTAAGAGCACTGAGAGAGGTTTTTCCCTGCGTGTTTTAGCGGCGCGGTGGCTGCGGATACGGCAGCGTAACTGGCAAATCACAGCAGGCAGATGGCAGGTCTCGCACTAGGAGAGGATGTGTAAACGACCAAAGATAGGTTTTAACAGTCTTTTTCAAAGCCAGAAGTTTGTCACTGTATAAACTCGCAGTCTAAACATCCCTGAGAAATCTCAAGCCTCAAGTCTACTAGTAGTTTATTAAACAGTTTTGGCAACTGAAGTGGATGCTGTGAGTCACCATGTGCACGCCTGAGTGTGGGGTGTCTTGCATGTCTCAGGCATTTGCTGCCTCTGTGCTGGCTGATGGGCTTACCCAGCTGCCCGACCTGCCTCAGGTCTGCAGAGAATGAGCAGAAGGAAAACCAACCCTTGGAAACAGTTATGCACAGAATGCTTGTGTTTGTTGACAAGCTAGGGCTGAGCCACAGCTGGCAAAGTGGTGGCGTGTTGGGTGTCTCTGGCTGCCCCTGGTGTGTCTCTGCCTTTGGGTGTTCGCTGGAAGCACTCTGCTGCCACGGAGGGTTGGTTCACTTTGACCTTTAGTCTTAAGGATGAGAACTTCTGATTGCCTTCTGCATGCCCAGTCTTTGCCGTGCAGGGTTGCTTGGGGGTGTGCTGGTGCTCTGCAGGCAGCTGAAAAGATCAGGCTGGCTTTTCTGCCATTCCAACCTCTATTTGTTCTTTTTTCCCAGACTGATCTGTTTTAACAGTGAGGCTCAGTTAAGGAGAAGAGTATTTCCTGTACAAAATGCCCTGTGCAAATATGTAATGTAGGAACTGTGGAACTGCCATATTTTTTTCAAACACCAGAGCTGGCACTATCCATTAGCAATATCCATTTTCTTTTTTCAGGTGTTTTAATACTGCAGAGAAATAATTTCCAGGTCCCAGGACCTGACAGGTAGAGTGATGTTAGATACCTCAGCAGTAAGGAACCTAAGGATGAATACAGTCAGATTACCACAAAATTAGGCTCAAACCATTATCTGCTTGAGCAGCAGATCATCAGCAAAACCCAGCTCCTGTGATTAAACCTACCCTCCTTTTATTGACGTCAAGAGTGCAACTCTCAGTAAGATTTGTTGAGAAGGAAATGTGCTCCCAGGAGAACCAAGGTTTTCTTTTTCAGATGCTTTTTTAATGAGGATGGAAAGCTGAACTGAGCAAGGTGTCAAAAGCTCTAGCTTGTTGCCTTCTGAAGTGTGCTGCTGATGCCTGACAGCCACTTCTACATGGGCCCCTGTTTATTACTTCTGTCCTTTGTAATTTTTTCACCCTCTTTGTGTATTGCTAATCTCACTGCTCTTTTTCCCTTTTTTTCTTTGACTTGAACTCTATGACTCATGCCTTAATTTTTGTTTATGTTCCCACTCTCCTTGAGGGCTCCCCACTCACTGTAAGAGTACATTGCAATATGCGACATTTCATTATCTCTCTTATTTATTTCACCGCTAGAAAATGAAATTAAATCATGGAATGGGCTTTATTTGTGGAGTCAGCGAAAGTGTTTCAGCAAATGATCAGCAGCATCAGTACAGCCTCGTTGTGTATGGTGCTGGGCCCAAAACATGCCTGCACGTAGAAATTCAGCCTGAAGCTGGTGACTAGTGTGAGGAGGATAATAAAGTTTATTATTTTGACTTCTTTGAACCAAACAGATGAACCTCTGGAAACATCAGAAACATCATAGCTTTGGAGAGGAGAGCTGCAGGTCTCACTTCATGACAGTGATCCTGTGGAGCTTGGATGTAGATTGAACAGTCTGATTAAAATAGTTGTCAGGTTGGAGTTAGGAGTAGGTACAAAATGGACCTTGGGGAGCACCCCTGGGTGCTGTTGGTAGGTGAATGCTGTGTCAAGCCACATTAGCTCATTTGAAGCAATTAGCAGTGGGGAGAAGTGGGGTCAGGCTTCCCTAGAGCAGTGGCTCTGGAAAATGGGTGTTGAACTGCTTGGCTCCCCTGTTATCACTTCTCCCCTGGTGAATGTTTTTGGAGAGGTGGAAGGGGGTGTTCAGCCACTGCATTTGAGTCCCACCCAAATTCTGGGGGAAGCTGAGGCAGATGAGCACCCCTTGTGTGTATTTGTATGGGGTGCTAGTGAAGTTCAAGGCTTCTGTTTTGCTAAGGGGCCATTTTTTGCCTGGTGAGTGAAAAAGCTGTTTAGAGTTTCCTGAGTCATGTGTTATTACTGCTATACAGCATTTTGGAGCTATTTCTTTTTGTTTTCCTGCTATTTGACTAACAGAGTTCGGCTGAGCAGTCCCTGATTCTGCTGGCATGTTAATGGAAGTGAAAGGTGAGTTTAGAAAGAAAATAGACCCCTGAAACTTAATTCAGTGGTGCCAATCCCTGCTGCTGGCTGAGCAGACTATTGCTGGAAACTCTTGCTCTTAGGTGTTTGTTCTTATTTTTTGTGTTATTTGCATTAGGGAGAAGATAAATCTGTTCAGCAGCATCTGTGCATCACCATTGACATTTTAATTTTCAGTTAAAAGATTTTAATTAAAATCCAACATAATTCGGTATGAAAAATGAGATTGAATTGGTATTATACATGCAAACTGAACTAATGTCAATTTATGTATCAGTTTCAGGAACAGCTCTGTCTGATTAATCCAGGCAGCAGCAATGTTTGCTGGAAGGAGCTCTAGTTGCTCTTTTTGTATAATTCTGCCATTATTCTGCAAGATAATTACAGAGAGAGAAGCTTTGTGCTGGTTTTCCCAGTTTCCCTCTGATGGAGTTATTTTCTTGTTCTGCTTCTCTATCTCCTTCAGTCATCCCTGTGAGACATGATTGCCCTCTAGGCTTCAAGGAGAGATTTGTGTGGAGAAAATACTTTTGCAGTGCCTCAGAATGTACCAGGTGGTTTTTTTTTTCTATTATTATGCAGGTTGCATTTGGAAAGGTGTTGGAGGAATCCCTTCATGGCTCTGTCTTAGCTGTGTGTCAGTGTGTGATGTGTTCTCACACAGCTTCACGCTCATGCCCATGTGTCCTGTCTCAAGCCACAGGACTTAGCACAGCTTTACTCTCAATTCCTGGTGTTAGTCACAAACGGAGTATAAACATGTCCAGGATGTGTATTTAAAATACATTTATTTGCCAAACATTGTCTCTTTGCAAAGGCTTAAATAGAAAACTCAAGATGATTTTCCAGGCCTTAAGTCCCATTTTTCCCTGTAGAATAAACATCTGCACCTAATCAACTTAAGAGACATGTTCTCTCTCTGAAAATTCAGATTAAGCTATGGGCAGCATGTCATTTTCTCGGCATATGGACTGCTTTGGAACCTGGTTTTGGGTTTGTGTGGGAGCAGCTCAGTGCAAGGGCTGCTGAAGCAAACATTTTTTCATGTCATCACTGTAAAAGTCTATGAAAAGGAAATGGCAGAGATAGTGGGGCACTTCTGTGTATATTTTCTGGTATTACATGAAAAAGAGCTGTCAAATACAAGAAGGAAAAACAATAACAATGAAACTTTTAGGAAACCAGCATATGGTATTATCCAAACTGAGCCACTTATTATACTTTAATTATTGGGGAACTCATGGTGAAAGGGTTTAAACTCATGGTTTAGGTTAAGAGGCCTCAAGTCCATGTCTCCTGCCTGCCCTCAGATTGTGTTTATGGTCGGAAATGAAAAGGGTTGTTTCTCAGGTACGCAGTCTGTCTTTTTTCTGGAAGATATTCCAAGCAATCATGTTGGAAAAACACTTGGGAATGATGTGTGGTGTCTTCTGCACTCGCAAAGAAACATTTTATTTTACCAAGACAACTGTTTGCCTTCTTTCTGCTGCACGCTGCTACATTCCTACCATGAAGAGATGATTCACAAAACATGTAGGTTTGATGCAGAGCTTGAGCAGTCTCTGAAAACAGAGGGGTGGTTTTGTGGCTTGGTATTACAACATGTCAGCAGCATTCACAGCATGTCTGCCTTCTGTTTCCTGCATGATTGTGGGTGCCTCAGAGATCAGCAAAGCACTGAAATATCTCTTAAGTTTCCCTGACTGCAGTGGATGTGTGTTTAAACGCTTCGTTGACTCAGCAAGGGCTGGGGGTGTATCATCAGATCTGTGCTTCATGCAAAACTAAGTAATGGCACTTGTGCTTATGTGGGTATTCCTCTGGAGTCAGATCTGTAGCTTCATGTCAGTACCTCTGACTCTGTGTACAATATATGGGACATCTGTACTTGAGTTTTTCAGGAGCAGGATGCAAGGAAAACCTCCTTCATACCCAGTCGTGTGTATTTGCCTATTAGATTTCAGAATTCAATTCCAAGCCCTGTATTTTCAGGCAGCAGAGTAAGAGGAAGCTCCAAGCTTAGCATAAAGGTATCCAGAATAAGTGTGTCACCAAAAGCAAACTCTAAACTGTGGAAGGTAACAGCCCAGCTCAGTTAATACTCTAAAATTGTTCTACCCTTCAGTTCTTCACAGGTTTGGTTACATCACTTCTTCCACTTCTGATAGCCATGTTGACCCTGAAATCAAAGGATGTATTCAGACCCCTTCAAAATTTGTCCTTTGTAATTTAGCATTTTGGGTGATTTCTGGATGGTGAAGTTTTCATCGTTTCATACACTTTCCCACTGTGAGTTTATTCTGGGGCACGTTCATGTTGATAGGAGAAAACAGTTTTCTGTGAAAGTTTAGGAAGGAACCACAGATTGAGGTTGGGTTATGCCAGCTTTACAACCAAAATCTCTGTCTTGGTGTGGTGGTGCAGTGCTTGTTGAATTCCCACATTTCACCTGGAGCTCTGAAATCAGTGGTTGAGTTTTAAAATACCAGCAAATGATTGCAGGGTGGAGCATTCATTTTTCAGGAGGGCAGTAATGTGATTTCAGTTTGCTGAGCTCCAAGAGTGTGCTTTGATCAACAGAGTAATTTAGCAATTACAGAGTGTCTGCTGTGCCTCACTTTACCTAGTAGCTGAGGAACTCAATGACAGGTAATGTGTCATTCTTAATTGTCTTAGGAAAATAAGTTAGAAATGTATTATTTCCCAAAGTACATAGTTAAAAACATGTTTGCCACTTTACTGCACACAAAGAGTTGACTATTTTTCTCTTAATTACCAATGATCCCAGATGAAACCACCCTATGGGGAAAAAAAAATTGATTTGGCTTATGTATAGGCATAAGGAGGAACATATTTTAATAAGCTTCAATATTGATTCAAAGAAGCAGAGACAAAACCCACTGAAATTAATAAACTATGGAGTTTAGTGTCTGTGGTAGTTCTAAAAAGATTTCATTTTTGTAAATCTGTGTGTAAAATATTTGGTACTGTCACAGTGTTTTGTACTTTTCTCCTGACTCCAAACGTGCCTTAAAATAGTATATCCAGAAAATATGGTACAGTTAAGAATGGGATTTCCACAAATCTCACACACTGCTCCTGTGGGCTAGATTCTGTGTTCATTAAATTGAGCTAAGTAAAGAACAATTGCCTTGTGTGAACTAAGGGAACTCAGTGTGATTGGGATCAATGTGAGCATTAGGGCATTCATATTTTACTGCAGCCTCTGCTGCTGAACTACATGACAGAAGCATGTGCATGCCATTTACCATATCCAAGGACGTTGTCTAGACTGCTTTCTGTCTTTTCTGTATTTTTGCTTTAGGAAACACGATGACAGTGTTAGAAACTGCACTGCAAACAATGCATGCTGTATGCAGCAAGTAGAGCCGTTCTGCAATTACATAAGGTAGTTCAGATGAAAGAGCCTCTGTTTTCTGTGTCTGAGAGAGGAGACTTAATTAAGACAGACAAATTCTCCTGCGTATAACAAAGCAGTTCTCTGGTTACAGCCCTGATTAGAGTGTAGTTCTTCTAAATGCATTACCAAAGTCTTCATTATTATAATTAAACAGATGGAAAATATGTTGGCCCTTCATTGTATAGAGCTTTGCTTTAGGGTTAAGATGAGAAACTTTATCAAGAGCTTTGAAATGGAAAGCTGACAAGCAAAGCAAATTATTTCTGTAATTTTCTATAATTTTTGAATTTTCATCTCTTTTAGTCTTCTGTTTAAAGACAGACACTTTCCAACTAAAAGAACTGATGAAAAATAACAAGAAAGAAGAAAGGAGGCAGTTAATATTTCAAGAAGAAATGGACTTTTTCTCAACATTTGTCTTTTCATTGTATCTGCTTATGTAAAAAACACACCATTAAATTTAGAATCTGTTTCCCAGGTGGGAGGGATTACCTTTACAAGTCTCAAAAAGTCAGAGCGCTGGAGTTTAAAAAGGACTTGAGGAGCTGTTGGATGAATAAATGCACAGTCACACCTATTTTAACCTAAACAGATTAATAACAAATGAACAGTGTGACCGTGGGGACTAAATGTATGTTAAGTGTTTGTAAAAGTAAAGCTTAAAAACTGAATCACACTCTTGTTATCACACAAAGCATAATCTATCTACAGGGCCCATTGGAGGCACTGGGAGTTCTGAGTTGATTTTTGTCCATGCAGAAGTGGTTCCCAGTGCTCACTAGTGTCACTCTTCTGCTACCACTTGTTCACACTTGCCAAGCTAAACGCGGCCAGTATTTAATGGTCCTTTAGTACCCTCTCGAATTGCTCTGGGCAGAGTGTGTTGGTGTTAATGACAACTGTGCAAGATAAGGGAAGCTTGTGGTTAGCAATGGGGCCTGTGGCTTTCTGTCCTCCAGAAGGCAAATACCAAACTTGGACCTCTTAAAACCAAAAGCTTCCCCAAACCCCTGGCCCAGCTGTTCCTGCCCGCACTGCTGGACACCCCTTTTTCTGCCATGTGTGCCCCCCAGGTGAGGGGATGGATGAAAACTCTGTCAGAAGCTGCCTTTTCTCCCCAGGTACTGAGATTTGTGCATCAGAAACAATTTGGAGTCTAGTGGAAACCATGAGACAAATCCAGAGTGAACAGTGTTTCCTCAGGGTCTTCCTGGGCTTCTGAGCTGAACTAGAAGCCAGGAGTTCCCACTCTTCTGGCTGCAAATTCAACATTTTTTCTTCTTGCTCAGCATTTTCTAAATGTTGCAAGTGTACAAAATCATTGGAGATTGGAGGTGTTACTTTCTCCACATAAGCACTAAGTTATGTTGCAGCTGAAGTGTAGTTACACTGTGGTTAGAATTCAAATTTTTTGTAAAACCCCTCTAACCACTAATTTATGATGTTTAAATATTAACTGGATGGAGGCAATTACACAAGGTTAGTGATGTACTTAAACTGTAAAAATGCATGTATAAAACCCAAGAGATTGTAATACTCAGGCCTGCACATAGTTTAATTCTAAGATTTTAAAAAAAATGATTACTTAGCAAATATATGTATATTACCAGGATAAAACTACATTATAATTGCATTCCTTCATTTGTTAAAAAAAACAAAATCAGAATTGCAAGTGGGGTTTTTTTCCTCCCTAAAATATGGGCTCTGGGAAATAGGAGAGTTTTGCCCTTCAAGGTGGCTAATTTTGAAGAAATGCAATTAAAAATGATAGCACATCTCCATAGCAAATCAATTATTTGTTAAATAAATTGGATGTTTATGATGCTGCAGTTTGCAACTTATCAAGGTGCCTGTAACCTGCCTAATTTACTGCTTCTTTTGATGAGTAATGAAAACGTTCTGTGTCTGCATTGGTAAAAATTTGAAATATGCCTACTGATAAGAGTCACAAAATAAGATTTAATGAGGCTACCACAGCTGTTTCTTGAATACTTCTTTCCTTTCTATTAATGGAGAAATCTGTGTTTCGCTTGTAAGGGAGATGCTTAATTTGTTATACGGTTGCTAAGAGCACCACTGAAATCATTGTTTCACTTGTATGTTGTTTTCAGCCCTGCCAACTCCTTTAGCAGTGTAGGAGCACTTTTCATGGCTTGAAACTGCTCTGATACCAGCATTAATTTATGTGTAAACCTTGCTTTCCAGCCCAAGGATGCTGAAGGGGGATGTCTGGTATGCACTGTGCCCATAGCTGCAAAGCTAAAAAGCTGCAATGGGAGTAAAATAAAAAATAAATGTAAAAAAACACTTGAGGAATCGTTGAGTCCGTGGTTAAGTACAGCCACGTTTCGGTGCAGAGGAGCGATCAGAAAGCTTTCCCTAATCCTGGTTTTGTGATGGAGCTTGTTGACAAGATTGTCAACACAAGGGATAAGAAATCCCGACCAGGACGGGCGTGCAGGGTGTGCAGGGAGGTGGATCACACCTCCACCAGGATCTGTGCTGGGGGCTCCTGGGGAGGCGGTGCTGTGCCCCCACCGGGAGCCTGCACACCAGCTGTACAAACTCCTACACCTCCAGGGCGCTCCCCTCAGCTGATGAACAGTTTTCTCACAGGAGCTGATGCATTTGTTGGGTTATACTGCAAGTTGCTTTTCTCTCTCAAAGAAGAGCTTTGTGCCTTTAGGTAGCGCAAAGCAAAATTTCACCCCCAAGTGCATTATAGGTCAGATAAAACACTGCCCTGTCTCGCCCATACACTTCGTATTTGGCTGTATGTATTTTATCTCAGCCTGTTTAATAATTCAATTGTGACTGACAAATGGAATTTTTTAAAAAAATCCCATTAAACCAGTTTCATTACCTAATTTTATTGATTTTTGTAACTTCATTGCTAATTTTAGGTATAGGGGCTGATCTGAATCAGTGTAAATGTGATTAATGAAGAAATAATTTAAGTTGATTAAAAAGGGTTTAAAATAATGTGATTAGCCTATTGAGATTTGTGCGGCTTATTGGATTACACATTTTATTCCTGGAGGACTGCTCTAAGATTCAGAATGAAATTAAATTGGTCACCCTATTTTGGGCCTCCACTGCTTGGTAATCTCCAGTGCCATGAGAGCAGCAGACCAGAAGGCACAGTCCCAATTCAACCGTTTTCTTTTGGAAAAAACACAGGATTTAAATTTTGAGTTAATACCTAAATAAGCATGCCAAAAATAGCACTGAAAGTCTGGTCTGCTCTCCATTAAATAGGGCTGAAATGAAATCATGTTTTGTGGATAGAGATAGTGCTAAAGACAATCTTGGGGCTGATACCTTGCAGCTGTGTTAATCACCTGTGGATAGAGATAGTGCTAAAGACAATCTTGGGGCTGATACCTTGCAGCTGTGTTAATCACCGAAGAGTGGGAACAGCCGTGCCCTCAAGGCTGAGGGTGTGATAAAGAGTTGGAGCCAGTTGAGGTTTGCTGGTTGTGCTGCCAGGACAAAGGGACAGGAGGTCGGTCAAGGGACAGATCAGGTGAGCCACTGTACGAGGGACAGGAAGCAGCAAGCCAGAACTGCAGGAGGAAGAGAGAAGAAAGAGGCAGAGCTGTGTGGAGCTGCACATGGGATTGGTACATAGAAAAGGTATGGAAGACTTTTTGCATAACAAATTCCTGATACTTGAAGCCCCCTGAAGTTTTTAGTGAAGTGCTCTAAGTGCAGTGGCCATCTCGACAACGACAATGTTTGATCTCATGGAACAGCCTTTTGGAAGGAATCAGGTGCTGATGAAAAAGTGGTGAAGACTCTCCAGCCATCCTTGATAGATTGTGACCATTGTCAGTTTTGCTTTTCTTGTTTAAAGTCTTGGCTTGATTTTCAATGTGTCGATGTCCAGGATTTGAAAGTATCACTGGATAGTACTGATCTTCAGATAATCTTTATATAATCATCTTCATAATCAATGATCCTTGTGGATCCCTTCCAGCTCAGAATATTCTGTGATCTAAAATCTGTGATAACATTAGTCCACATTTTGATCCATAAGAGATCCAGAAGGAAATGTAATTTGAAGGACTTCTTAAAGTACATGGATTAAGGATTTAATTAAACTATTCAGTTGAAGCATTACATTCTGAATAAAAGTGCCCAGATATCCCTTAATTAGGGCATGGGATGTCTGTTAAGTTTTTTCCTTATATTAATGCACATTTTTATTAGTACTAATATATAATATTTATTAATACAGACAATATGTGTATTAAATTAAAAGAATCTGTAATCCCTTACCTGAATGCGTTTTCCAGAATCTTCCTGATTCTTGTGGCACTTGTGAACTTTCCGATTTTCTAGGTAATTTCTAAACTGAGAGCATCACATGATGGACAAATATGATATTAGAACTTTCTTATCCTGAGTAGATATTATGTTTATGCAACCAAGTATACTGTTTTGTGTGTGATCTTTTTGTTATCATCCATGATAAGAAAGTTGGCTTTTTTAACCCAAAATTATTCTCCTCCATCAGAGTCCTGTAAATAAGGACTGGCCCTTGTGTTTTTAGAATTATGACCTTGTATTTGCTCCTTAATGGAAGATACTTAGTTTTTTTAGTATTGCCTGTCAAGGAGTCTTTTGACTGCTGACTCACATTCTGTTATTCATCACTGTTGAAACTTGGCTTTGTATCATCTCCAGACTCCATGTGTATTAATTTTATGCTTTCTTCCAGGTCACTCTAAAAATGCTAAATAGCACTGTGCTAAAGGATGGGTCCCTGCAGGATCCCATTTGAAGCATTTCTTCATGATAAGTGTTTCACGTTTACTGTTGCGTTTGAAAACTATCATTTATCTTGTGTTTGATCCATTTAATGTCTTTTGAGTTTATTTTTATTGCTGTATATTCTTAATCAAAATGTCATTCACTACCAAATCAAATATATCGCACAGACCATAATACATTAGAGTCTATGACAGTGACTTTATGTGTATCGACCAAACTTTTAATGTCATAAAAGCGCAGATATCCGGTTAGTCCGACAGGCTTTGTTTTCCATAATGTTGGAAATAGGTAATGCTAATCGTGCTTTTATTCTTAATCAAATCTTTCTTTTCAGCTTCTCCATTATTTTGACAGTGAAAATTACCCATTCATAGATGCAGTGCCAGTCAAGTATTCAGGGGTGTAATGAAGGGGAGTAACCAGCTGGGCACGTTTTCCCTTAGCCAGATCTTTCTTAACTTACTTGGCTTTTCCGCCTGAGTCGCTACTGGCATTCTCTTATTCTCTTAATGTTTGTCTCAGAGGACAGAATTCAAAGGAGGTTCTGTAACAGAACGAGGATTTGTACAATGGAGTTCTCCTGGGAATGCTGCAGCTGAGATCCCCTTTATCCAGACCTTGCTGCTGCTACTTCTGCTTGAAGACAGAAAGTGTCTGTCTATCTTTCTCGGGTTTATATTCCCTGCAGGATGGATGACGAGTTCAATCCATCTCCAAGGTGCCCTTGCAGACTAAGAAGGATTAGAGCCTGTGAGCAACCTAAGCACTTGAAAATAACAGAATATTTGGGAATAGTAGAGGTTGGAGACATTACATCCAATGAGCTGTGTCAATCCCTTACAAACTATAAGCCTCCTTCCAACTGGAAGTAGATCTGGCGCTTGGGGTGTCCTTAGGAAGGGGCTTTTTCCTTGGGGAGAACGGACAGTATCCATGAAAACTCTTCATCAGGTGGTGTTTTCTGTAGGCTTATATGGAGATTGTGTGTATGTATTGGAGGGTCACACAGGAATCTGTTTGTCACTGTAGATGGCTGCTTAATGCATAAAGGGATCGCTCCTTGCACTCGTGGAAACCAGTTGGATGAAACTTTACCAGCAGTGGCAGAAAGCTCTGTGAAGTGGTAGCCTCATTACAGGCTCTCATGTTCTTGTGCTCCTGGAAGCTTTTCAGTCTTGGCTTCATGGCCCTACTTATAAAAAGGAAGGGAAAAGTAGTAACTTCAGCATGCCAGAAAATAAACCCTTCTTGCATTGTGTGCTTTTTATTTCCAAAAAGCATTTCCAGATGGAGTCTTTATGTGCTGCTGATTTTTCCTTTTGCTCTAATTTGTCATTTAAACAGCAAAGGTAAATCTTCAAGGTAAAATTGAATAAATTTGGTAGTGCTAGTCATTTAGAAAAGAAAAAAAGCAAGTATACAACAAAGCATTTCTTAAACAGCAAATCATTTTGGTTCAGGTGTTTTTCCTGAAGATCTGCTCCAGGCATTCTTTTGTGTCTCCTTCCAGCCTTTTACAACAGTACTTGAAAGTGTTTTTTAGTGGTGGAGCAAAAGAGGAAATCAGACAAGCCATTATAGTCTTGCCTCCTCTTGAGCTTCTCCAGTGGGGACTATTCAGCATCCCAGAATAGTTAAGCTATTGTCTTCACTCAGTTTTCCTGCCCTTGCAGTACCCATTTTGCAGAGTGACTTTTTTAATGAGAAGCTGACTGTAGTTATTATAATAGGTCTTGGTGACAGCCCATACCCAATGTCCTGGTAATCCTGGGGAGTTGAGGAAAGCCTGCTGTAAATACAGATATTATTCACTGTTCCCTGGGACATTTTTCTTTCCTGTGTCTGAGCTCCATTGTCCTTGCTCTCTATGAATTGTGATAAAGCTCTATCGGTGCTGAGGCTTCTGCATGGAGCTTGTGCTTGAGTTAAGCTGCTGGTTAGTGAGAACTTGCTGGCTTTGCAGACATGCCAGTGGGACTGTTTTGGTATTTGGAGAATTGTTGGACACTGTGTTCTGAAACTGTTTCTCATGTACATGTCCATGTTGTATTTTTGGTCGGCCTTAAGTTTTCTGTTTATTCCATTACGTGTGTTGCTCAGCTTTTAACAGCACGTATGTTAAATTTTGGATCTGGTCTTTGTTCCCCATGTGCACAAATCCCTGAAGTAGTAGGAATTTTGCCTTGAAGAGGCTACCAAGGTTGATCTCCCAGCAGTAACATCTGCTCTTGCAATCTTCTGAGCTGTGTGTTAGCCCAAGGGTGACTGGCAGCATCCCCATAGCTGCCTGCACCAGTGATAAGGTGGTTTGGCTGTTCAGCCCCTGTGCAAAGGTAGCTGCTTCATGCCATGAGTTGTCAACCTGGATGAATTTTGAATAGGCAACCTTTTCTTTGTTGACATGTGAGTTGTCACAGTGGGTATCTGATACTTAGATCCTACAGGCCATGCCAAGAAAGATTAAGGAGAGTTTAGCTCCTTAATTTGGTAAGATAGTAGGGGCTGTGGAAAGAGCTGATAAAATCTGCAGAATGGGGAGCCCAAGGATACTCTCTGAGGATGGCCAGAAAATGGCTAAGATTTACAAAAGAAAGCTTTGTGTGCTGATGATGAGTATTGGCTTCCAGTGGTCATTGCTATGTGTTCTAATCATGTGCTGGTACTGTGGGTCCAGGCTTTGATACACATCTGATGAAATGAACTGAGTCTCACATATGTATGAGATCCAGTTGTAGCCCTAGCCCAGGCTTTGACTTTGTGGGGTTTTTTGGATGGTTTATATAAATCTTTCCTGCTCTGGCTTACTTCATTATAGAAAAATTACGCTGTCATTTGTCAACCTGCTACACAGTGCTTTGAGTGCCATTAGTGACTCACTGACTTCTTTACTTTCTGTTTAAAGGTACATTTCCCCACCACAAGTACAGTAAAGCCTTAAGATTTGCAGGGACTGCGATTCTGTGTTTGTATAACTGAAATATCTAGAAATATCCCCCCAAAATTATCCTGTGGAGCTAATTAGTTTCTCTTAGAAAACAAAAAAAATCAGGTAATCAGTTGCCCAGTTAACTGGATCATCTGGAGTTTCCAGAGCAGATAGCTTTTAGGATTGTTTATTACAGTCTATTTGTGGGGACAGGCTAAGCTATTACTGATTTCTTAGTGCTAGGTTCAGGAGATTAAATTAGATTAGAACTCAAAGATCAGAATCAGACTGGTGAAAATGTGAATTGTTTTTTGGGGATCATACTTAAAGAGTTTCTCTCTCAGGATTATTACTGAATTTCACATCCTTTCACAGGAGCAGGTCTTTAAGGGTTTTTGGTGTCTTTGGGTAGGTGATGGTTTTTGCCTCTCTTATCCTCTTAAGCAGAATCCTGGAAGACTATCAGTGCTTTAGAGAGCCTTCAGGTAACTTAATTGCAGACAAATAATTCATGAGCTTGACCTTTGCAGGTTTGCTATCTAGTTCTTATTACTGCCCTGGTTCCTAAATTTAGATGGGCAATTTATGCCCTATAGTTCTGATAAAGAGGGTGGGATGAGGTGGAGAGCACGTTTACTCTTTTTTTTTTTTAATCCCCCTTATTTATTTCTGTTAGCTCTTTGATTTAAACAGCAGAAGTCTGAGCAGTCAAAGGTCAGGGTGAATGGGGTGGAGTTTTCCCACAACTGCTGATGGCTTAGTGATCCTGCTGTTTATGTATCCAGTCCCTCTGACGAGGATGATGTGTTCAACAGGAGAGCCTCTCCTATTTTGGGAGTGTGCTTAGACTGATGTTCTGAATCCCTCCTTTAGAAACATTTAGAAGATGTTAGGATGCAGGCAGGCCAGCACACAGATATGTCTCCTTGGTCCTTAATGATTTCAGAGCAGTGGTGCATATGCTGAAATCTAAGTGCATCTAAGTCTTGTGTTTGAGGTCTTGAGGTATTTTATGTAATTGATATTATGCAGGCTCAGGAGCAGGAGGGAGATGGAGTCATCCTGCTAGATCACCTTACAGGGGATAACCAAGGAACTGAAGGAAAGCCTAGTTTTGAGTCACTTTTAAAAAACTGTCTTGCCTTGGAATCAAGATTTCCCATGTAAGTGGTGTGCATGCAAACTGATCAAGAGCTTGGTTGTCTCTGGTAGGAAAGATCTCAGAGTAGAAAATCTACAGGTTAGTTCCTCATTTTCACATTGATGTAGGTGTCTCTTTTTTAGCGAATGTCATCCTTTCTTTTTTCTCCTTTCACTGCCACAATAAATTCAGTTCCATCAGTATGAGTGACTGAGCGTAAAGGGCAGTCCTAGGCCAGTTGCTGTCCTGTTACCTAGGCAAGATAATTTTGATGACCTTAGCATCTTGGAGAAAGATAGACTTTCCAGCTCCAGGATTCAGGGCTGCATCTCATTGTGCTTTCTGATTGCTTTGGTTAATGAAGAGGAACAAGTGCTCTTGCATGGGTGAACATTGAGGAGATGTTTTTTGATAACTTGCAGTGGGAATGTTCTTGGCAGGTAGCATAAGAAAGCAGGTTTCCTATTTATCCATGTAAGATGTTGGCAGCTTTTAGTTTGCTAGGTGACTGTGCTTGTTCCTGTTCTTAGCATCCAATAAAATGGAGCAGCAGTTTAGCCACTGGAGACACTGCAGCACAGTATTCTTAGCTGGATGTCTTGTTTAGAAGATCAATCTGTTGAAATTGGATTAAGGTAGAGATTTAAAGAAAGCAATAGCTACACTAAAATTAGAACACAAAGTCTGGAGTCTCAGTTGAACAAGCATAAGATCAGTGGGGAGGCACAGCGTACTGAAATTGTCCCCTCCAGGCATTGATGTGAGTGGGGCTCAGTGGTGGGAGGACACTTCTTGAAGAAAACACTCCTCTGCTCCCTGGGGTGGTGGCTGGGGATCTGGAGGTGTGTGGCCTGGCTAAACTGTGGTGTCAGGATCCAGAGCTGCTTTTCCAAGCATTAGGAGTGTGGTAATGCAAAGGCAGTGTCTGGGCTGTCAGGCTGAGAAGACAGCTCTGGAGCTTACAGAAACACCTTCTGACTTTTGGCAAGACTGGAATAATTAACTTTGCGATAATTATGAAAGAAAACTCTCACATTATATCTAAAGTAACAGCTCTCACTTTGAAAGACTGAGTATGCTCCTAGTCTGGAGAGACCAGGAAGGGAATAGCCCATGCAGTATTAAGTTAGCAATTGCAGTTTTGTGGGTTTGTGTGTATTATACATCAGATGGAGAACACTGTTAGTATCATTTAAAATAATCCCATCAATGTCAGTAATACTTAAATCTTGTTAATTGTAGGCAGTTAGTCTGAGGATTAGGCTGGAATTCTCTTCAATTAATTGAAAGATACAGGGAAGTCTACTCTGACATGAAGTGCTGTTGCACAATTCTGATGTTCCTTACATACCACTAAGTACAAAACCAGAAGTATCCATCAAAAATAAAAGCAGGTAAAGACGGCACAGAGGATAATCTGATCCCCACCAAAATCCCTGAGGGTTAAGATTCAGTGTTAAAAGGAAACTTTTGTTGTTCGTCCATGAGGTCAATTAGGGTTTTTTTTCCCCCACCTGAAAAATGGCTGATCAATTCCCTGACATACTTTGATCAAAAGACACGGATATCTTGAAACTAAAAATAAATGTTTTAATTTTTGCAGAAAATAAAGTATTTACATAACATTAAGACAAAATGTCAGACCTATAGATAAATCAGATAGGCTGCTCTGATGAAATTTCCAGATCTGGCCCTAAGGAACCTCTGTCAAGGAACGAATCACTGTGGATTCAAGGCCATTAATACATCTAACTATATGAGAAAAATAATCCCAATTAGTCATCAATCTTAAATCTAAATATTGCTCCTGTGAACATAAGGAAACAAAAAATAAGAGGCTCTTCTAAGTCCCCTGGAGTAATCTGGTACATTCGTTTGTATTCATTAGCATCTACTGCCTGAAGATTTTCATAGTCAAAGCTGTATATTAAAACACAATATGTTAATGCAGGAACAGGATATTTTAGCATAAAACTGTAATTAAAAAAGTAGCTGACCTGAGGCACTTGCTTTGTTGACTTTCTTCCTGTTTCTTTGAGACCCATTCTCATAATAAATACCAAATAAATGACAAGAGTAATTATTCTTGTCAGTAGAAGTCTCTGTACTAGTTTAATGAGAAATCTTTGTCATAAGAAGTTTAGAGGTCTTAATTTTATTCCCAGTAGATCCCATGCCTTTAAAGTAGTTAGGGCCCCGAGGGTTTGGAAATATTTTGGATGTTATTGAATGAAGTGAGTGAATGACAACAGCAATTTTGTAAAAACACCCATACTGACTAATTTGCTGAAAGTATCTATACAGACATGCAAATGAAGAGTGGGGAGATTCTTATGGGCACCAAAACTGATGCTCTGTGGCTTGGGGAGCTACACAAGGTCCTGCTCAGATGGTGCAGAGCATCAGAGGACAGAGATGGGTGGACGGAGGGCCCTGCTAAGGCTTCTGTGTAGGATTTGCAGAGGAGTATGACCTGGGGGAGGTTGAACGACACAGCAGATAAGCTGCAGCTGAGAGGAACCAGCTGCTGGGGTGGGGTAGGGAAGGGAAGTCCAGGCTGCAGAGGGTTGGGAGTCAGGGGGTTTGGAGTCTCAAAGCAGGTCCCCAGGGGCTGTTGGGGAACTGGTGCCTGGTGCACATCTCATGTCTGGGCTTGAGGCAGCAGGGTAGGACTGAGTGCTTACGCCCAGCAGCAACATCTCCTTGCCTTGGGGCTCCTTTTCCATTCAAAATCCAGGCAGCTGAGGTTCCTTCAACAACAGAAGGCAGAGAAATAAGGAAGTATTGCTAGTGGCTAGGGAAATAGGAGAGAAAGCAATTTTAACAAGTCTTTCACAATTAATTGCAGTCTTGAGTGATGTTTTAAAAATATTTTGGTAGCTGTTGGATAGTTTACATACTAATGGGGTAGATGGAAATCATGCAGAGAAAAGAATGATTTATACTTTGTAATTATTGTGAGATGTTTTGAATTGGTAATATGCAGGGAGAGGTTCAAATTTAGTTGCTGCACTAACATTACAGAAAGCTTTGCAGGCAGCTGGGTTTACATCCAGCAGCAAGAAGTAGCTGGTACTGAAAAGACAGACACATGTCTGGCTGAGTATTTTCTCAAGAGGAGTTAGAATATATATCTTAAATACAAAGGCTTTGGATTTCTTGTCTGCCTGTCCATTTTCCTGCAGTGCTGTGTAGTTGTTGTGGGCAGAAATGACCAGAATAGCTACTTTACCAAACAAGTGCAGAGACAAGAGAGTCTTGTCTCTTATCTCTATATCAAAGATATATCTGCTTTGAAACTGGACATAACATATACAACTGGATACTGCCTCCTCAGAGCTGTAGCAAATTGCTGAGATCTGGAAGACAGTTTAATAGCTGCAAATGTCACTCATGAAAACTTGCTATCTCTAATGCCACAGTCAATCAAGTTGCTTTACAGCTCAGTATATTTTATAGCTCAGCAGGGAACTGAATCATGGGAAGGAATAAGATGTTGTGTTTTGAGGTTCAGAAGAACATTAATTATCTTTACATAAATGTACCTTTTCTGTTATTTATGCACTTATGGAATGGCCAAAGAAAACATGCTAATTTATTTTTTTAATGTAATTATTCCACAGGATCCTTCAAACCAAAAATGTGGAAGAAAGAAAACAGTGTCCTTCAGCAGCATGCCATCAGAGAAGAAAATAAGCAGTGCCAGCGACTGTATCAGCTTTATGCAGGCTGGGTGTGAATTGAAGAAAGTTCGTCCAAATTCCCGGATTTATAACCGTTTTTTTACTCTGGATCCTGACCTGCAGGCCCTTCGCTGGGAGCCTTCCAAGAAGGATCTGGACAAAGCCAAGCTTGATATTTCTGCCATAAAAGAAATCAGACTAGGGAAGAACACAGAGACATTCAGGAATAATGGACTTGCAGATCAGATTTCTGAGGATTGTGCACTGTCGGTAATTCACGGTGAGAACTATGAGTCCCTTGACTTGGTTGCCAATTCAGCTGATGTGGCCAATATTTGGGTATCAGGATTAAGGTACTTAGTTTCTCGTAGCAAACAACCTCTGGACTTGATGGAAAGCAGCCATAATACCCCACGGTTTGCCTGGTTAAAAACTGTATTTGAAGCAGCAGATGTTGATGGCAATGGCATAATGTTAGAAGATACAGCTGTGGAGCTAATAAAGAAGCTTAACCCCACCTTAAAGGAATCAAAGATTAGATTAAAATTTAAGGAAATTCAGAAGAGCAAAGAGAAACTGACAACACGAGTAACAAAAGAAGAGTTTTGTGAAGCGTTCAGTGAACTTTGCACAAGGCCTGAAGTGTATTTCTTACTTGTGCAGATATCCAAAAACAAAGAGTACCTGGACGCCAATGACCTCATGCTGTTTTTAGAGGCTGAGCAAGGAGTGACCCACATAACAGAAGAAATGTGTCTAGATATTATACGCAGGTACGAGCTTTCTGAAGAAGGGCGGTTGAAAGGTTTTCTTGCAATCGACGGATTTACTCAATACTTATTGTCCTCAGAATGTGATATTTTTGACCCAGAGCACAAAAAAATCGTCCAAGACATGACACAGCCTTTGTCACATTACTACATCAATGCATCCCACAATACATATCTAATAGAAGACCAGCTCAGAGGGCCGGCTGATATCAATGGTTATGTCAGAGCTTTAAAGATGAGCTGCCGGAGCATTGAACTGGACGTCTGTGACGGCCCGGATAATGAACCCATTATCTGTAACCGCAACAACATGACATCGCCACTTGCCTTCCGAAATGTCATCGAAGTAATAAACAAATTGGCCTTCTTTGCCTCAGAATACCCTCTTATTCTCTGCTTGGGGAACCACTGCTCTGTACAGCAGCAGAAGGTGGTGGTGCAACACATGAAAAGAGTCTTTGGAAACAAACTGTACACAGAGGCGCCTTTATCCTCAGAAGCCTACCTCCCATCACCTGAGAAACTGAAAATGAAGATCATTGTGAAGGGGAAGAAACTGCCCTGCGACCAGGATATCACAGAAGGAGAGGTCACGGATGAAGATGAAGAGGCTGAAATATCCCGAAGACTGTCAGAGGACTTCTCAAGGGAGCCAAAGCTGATCTGGCTCTGCAGGGAATTGTCTGACTTGGTGTCCCTATGCAAATCTGTCCAGTACAAAGACTTTGAGACATCCATGAAATCCCAAAATTATTGGGAAATGTGCTCCTTCAGCGAGGCAGAAGCCAGTCGGATTGCAAATGAATACCCTGAAGATTTCGTTAACTACAACAAAAAGTTTCTGTCCAGGGTGTACCCGAGTGCTATGAGGATAGACTCCAGTAACTTAAATCCTCAAGATTTTTGGAACTGTGGTTGCCAGATAGTGGCAATGAACTATCAGACCCCGGGGCCCATGATGGACCTACACACTGGTTGGTTCCTACAGAACGGGGGATGCGGGTACGTTCTCAGGCCTTCGGTGATGCGTGACGAAGTGTCTTACTTCAGCGCAAATACCAAGGGTATTGTGCCAGGGGTCTCCCCCCAGGTCCTACACGTCAAAATTATCAGTGGTCAGAATTTTCCAAAGCCCAAGGGTGCATGTGCAAAAGGGGATGTCATAGACCCCTACGTCTGCATAGAAATACATGGGATTCCTGCAGACTGCACCGAACAAAGAACTAAAACTGTGCAGCAAAACAGTGATAACCCCATTTTTGATGAAAGCTTTGAGTTCCAGATCAATCTACCGGAGCTGGCCATGATCCGCTTTGTTGTTTTGGATGACGACTACATTGGGGATGAGTTCATAGGACAGTACACCATCCCACTGGAGTGCTTACAGCCCGGCTACAGGCACATCCCACTGCGCTCCTTTGTTGGTGATATCATGGAGCACGTTACCCTCTTTGTGCACATTGCAATAACCAACAGAAGTGGAGGTGGGAAGGCACAAAAGCGCAGCCTCTCAGTGAGGATAGGGAAGAAAGCAAGGGAGTACACCATGCTGAGGAACACTGGTCTCAAGACTATTGATGACATCTTTAAGCTGGCGGTGCATCCCTTGCGAGAGGCCACTGACATGAGAGAAAATATGCAGGTATGAGACTTCCATTGTGTGTGTCGGTGTGTCCCGAATGTGGAAGTGAAAGTCCTGGTGTGAGCTGCTGCCAGGGCAGGCTTGCTGAAGCTAGTGGAAGCTGGTGAAACTTCAAACCCACAGCTCTTGTCACATTGGCAGGCTGATAGTTAGGGGTGCTAACTAACAAGCAAACGTAGGATTAGGCGAAAATGTTCTAAAAATCAGCATGCCCTCTCCAAACATGTTTTACTGGTTGATATTTTTTTTTTCCTGAGAAAGCAGAATTCAGGGTATATTTGTGTCCCCTGCCTCTGGTCCCAAATACATTATTTCTCCGTTGGTTCTAGAAAGCATCAACAAGCTTTTGGCTTACTAATTTAATGAGCATTATGCTCCTAGTTTTCTTTGGCTGGGTATAAGAAGCAGTCAGTGGGTGTGTCATTAAGGTCGTGTGTACTCCAAAGAAACCACTGCGCAACGAGCAGCACGTTTTCCTGAGTGTGTGTTGCCACTGTTTGCCCCAGGGCTGCAGATGTTCAGCACAGGCACTAAATGCCACTTGGATTGCAGTTTCCTCCCTGCTGAGTAGCTGTTTTGGCTGGTTGAGGGCTGGCACAGACACCAGTGCCATGTCTTGGCACGGAGGATCCCCTGGCACTGTCCCTGCACCCATGCTGCTGCATGCAGCAGAGCCTGCTGTGGCCAGCAGCATCAGGGCCCGGGTGCACAGCACTGTCACAAGTGCTTGGGTTGGACCTTGGTGGCTGGCAGGATGTGAAGTGGCAGCAAAGCCAAACAAGAACGTCCCCGGTGCTCTCTTCTGTGGTGGGAGCGACTGGAGGTTGATTAAAGGACAGCTCAATTCAGAGCTTCAGACACTGCCTAGAAACAAAACTGAGTAGCGTTAAACAATGTGTTTTCCTTAATAAATAGTTGGGATCAGCTGTAGCTATCTCCTTGGTAAAGACACAGAAACAGTTCATTTTTTTTTTCTCTCGAAAACAGGACAAAAACACGTAGCACTTCATTGACCCCACTCTTCTGGATGGAGTCTAAAGCAAATGAAATGTTGACAGCTGGAAAAGTTTACAACATGACATAAGCTTTAAATCACTCTCAAAGGAATAGTCTCAGCATATTTTTAAGAATGGGAAACTCTTCCCAGCCTTCCTTTCCTTCAGGCCTTGAAAGTAATTTGTTTGAACTGCTGACTCCACCTTCTGTCTAGGTCAGACACTATATGTGAACTATATAAATGAAAATACTCTGAATTTGACTCAGAAACAGTATTAATGTGCCTCCTAAGTAAAAGTTCAGTGAAAGATCATGTTCTGGGGAATGCTGTGTAACGACACATTTCTGGATTTAACTGCATGCGCTCATGTTTAATTAGTGATAAAAACTTAGCCAGGCATTGTCTGATTATTGGGTTTTTTTCAACAAGTTTTGGGAGAAACATTTGCAAGCTATGGGTTGTTATCATGCTCTTACTTGGGTTTTGTGCATCTTAGTCACTCCTTGTACATCTCAAGAAGCTAAATGATGGGTGCATGTCAGCTGTATATCCTCTGACCTGGTAGATAAATAAGTCCTTGCATGTCAGTTTGGTTTGACCTGTATATCCAGCATTGATTTTCTTACGTGTGACCTATGAAGGGGAAAGAGCGTTTGTGTATCTTTATGATGTGATAATGTAAGGCTGAAAACAAAGTGAGTTTTTCCTGCTTGCCTTTCCCATGGGAAATGCAAGGTCTGTCAAACTTGTTCTTGCTGGAGGATGATAATGATGGGAGAACAAAGTGATTACAGCATCAAAAGTGATTGGAGTCTAAGCAGTTAGGAAGAGAAATAGCTTTTTGGCTGATGGCTTAATGTGCTGGGGACCAGAACTTGTCCCTGGTAGGGCTGGATTTGCAATGCAAAGCAGCTGAGGAGCTGGCAGTCGGGATGCCTGAGCCTGGGAGAAAGCTGGAGCAGGCTTTGGGACAGAGAGCGGGGGAATTCCTGTGTGGGATGGAATCCCGTAGTCCACGGAGGGCCCGGGGATGGCGAGCAGTGGGATAGCACTGCCTGCCGTCAGAGGGGAGAGGAAGGAAGGGCTATCAAGGTGAGGGCAGGCAGGAGGGGCTGAGTGTCCGTGCTGAGTGTTTGTGTCCCTCCCCAGAACGCCATGGTGTCGGTGAAGGAGCTCTGTGGGCTGCCGCCCATCGCCAGCCTCAAGCAGTGCATCCTGACCCTCTCCTCACGCCTCGTCAGCAGCGACAACGCGCCCTCGGTGGCTCTCTGCATGAGGGACACCTTTCCATACCTGGAGCCTCTGGGGACCGTGCCCGACGTGCAGAAAAAGGTCCTGGCAGCGTATGACCTGGTAAGCACTCCAGCGCTGCTCCCCCTGCCTTCCCCGCTGTTGTCAATGGGGCAGGCTGTGCCCGCGGCTTTCGCACGCCCAAATGTTCCAGTTAAATAAACCAGGCTCTTCAAATGACTTCAAACAACTTCGGCTCGGCAAAGTCGGCCTTTAATCACCACAATGCCACGCTGGGGCTTTTTGTAGTTGTTTCCGTTTTTGAACGCGGTTGTAGCTAGTTACAGGTTGGCATTTGAAAAGGACTTTATTTACAAAAGTAGTGTCAATTCAGCCTGTGCTGGCACTGTTGGTCCTTGCCCTTGGGAAGCAGCAAGGTTTGTGTGCTGCCCTTTGCTAAGGCCAGTAGATAGGGAGCTGCAGCATGGGATTTCCAGGCAAAGCTGAGCCTTCCCCTTCCCTACATTTTGCACCAGCACTGCTAAAGTACTGCCCCTGTCCCATGAAGCCAGTGCTGCTCTTGGGGAGAGCATGGCAGGGTTGGAAGGGAAGGTTAAAATGCCCATTCCTACATGGGGCAGTAGTACCTACCTCAGTATGGTACAGGAATGCTTACACAAATGTAGACAGACGAACTGGAATCGTTCCAGATGAGTGCTGCTGCTCGTTGTATGACATATGTCACTGCTGTGGGTGACTGAGCAGCAGCTGTGCGTGGCTCCCAGCAGCAGAAGTTGCTGTCACACTTGTGCCTCTTGGGCTGTGGGGGGGCCACGCTGCTTCCCGACCTTCTTGGCAGTCTGCAGGAACCGAGAGCAGGATGCACAGTTCTGCCAAGCCTGACTGGAGCACTGTGGCAGCCAGACTGAATCACCACTCGTGTTCAGAGGACAGCAGCTTTTTCTGCAGCTTGCGTTCATGAGGAGTAAAATGATGAATAATGCTGGGAGTATGGAATTGCTTCCAGAGACCCTGATGTGTTGCAAAGTGATTGCAGCTTTGACCAACTGTTCAATGTGCCAAATGCCCACCTCCTTCCCATCTCCTTTTTTGCCTTTATAACACACCTTTCAAGGAAAAATCAGCTTGTGGGGTGGGGGAAGACACTGATGTTGATTAAGACAGAAATACTAAAAGTACACTGATATTACCCTTGGGTTGCTTCCAGAATAGTTTCTATTACTTGGAAGTGATTAAGTTATGGTAATAAAATGCCAGCTGTAACAAAACCAGAACAAAGATTTGCAAATCCAGTTGATTGCCTTGTTTTACATGGAACTTTCCTGGGGTCGATTTGTTACGTGGTCTCATGTTTTTCTGAAAGAGAAAATACCACATAAATAAGGGATTTTTCTGTCTTTGGGGGCCTGCTTAATGGAGTTTTACCAAAATGAATGTGTCATCTCTTATCTTCGTAATTATATACTGAAGAGTACACATGGGACTTTTCAAGGCCTCCTTGTACTTTGGAAACAGTTTTTCAATTTAAATAGGTGAAAGGCCTCTTTGGGATGTAGACAGAAACACTTGTGTAACTGTTTTAAATAATGTTTTTTCTCACATTGGTCTCCGATGGGGGAAGATGTAGCTTGAATGTCAAGAGAGCGTGCAAACAGATTAAAATCAGAGAGAGAGAGAAGGGAGTTGTACCTTGCCTATGTCAGGATTGTTTTGAGATATAATTCTGTTAAGGAGAACATGTTTGGGTTTTTTTTACCCACTTTGGCTGTGACTGCCTCTTCCTTTGCTAAAAGTGTTTGCTTCTGAAAAAGAAGGCTGGATTTTATAAGTGGTTTTGCTACATTTTGGATGTTTGCATTTTGAGACAATGCCAGCAGCAGAATATTGAAATCTATTTAGCCTTTTCTGTGTTTGAATAAATGAACTGTCTCCATCAATCTTGATATTTGAAATCACACTATGGGAGGAGGTTTGCATTTTGAATGGTGACAAGGGGCTTCTCCATGCTGTATATTTCTTTTTAAGGTGTTTTTTTTTTTTTTTTTGGTGCAAATGAGAGTACAAGGAGATGCTGGTGGAAAGCAATGTAAAATATTTTAGCTTATTTATTGATTTTAATTCAAGGTATACTACAGTTCAGCCTTTTATATTGTTGATAAATACAGCTTCAAGGAACTGAATCCACAAGTGCTCGCTGCATGTCTCTTCACTTCAAAGCACTTCTTTGAATGAAAAGGCCTAAGAGCATTTTTAAAAGCATAAAATAAAAGCTATTTATATTGGACTGTCTCTTGTATGAACAGGCTATACTACTTTATTCCTTTTAAAGTGAAATGGAAAAAAGTTAGACCCTAAATCTGATTGTTTGACTGCAGGTCTGCCTCACTCACTGGGCCCCACAGCACAGCCAGTTTGAGTGCTGGGCAAACACTTCCTCAACACCTCTGAAAGCACTACATGTGCCACATTCTTTAAAAAGTCTGCTTTGAAAATTATTTCTGATGGAAACAGCCCTAACGTGTTAGAATTTTTTCCCCTTACAGAAAATTGCCAACTGAATATACCTTATTTTACCATGGAAAGTATAGACTCTGCCTGTGTGCTTAATGGGGCATAAACAGGGCTGAGGGTCCAGGGAAATGGAGGTGCAAATGCTCAGAAACCTGCCACAATGATCTGGAAAACAATTAACTGTCTGTTCCCTCCTGCTTGGCCTTTGTCAGCTATGAGATAGACAAAGAGCTGTTTGTGCACTTTGTTTTTTCCTGGGCAATTAATTTTACCATTGTGCTCTGCATTAAATATTTTCTTTTGAGAGAGACCTTATTAGAATCAAATTTAATATGCTTTGTTTAAGGAACCGGAACAATTTGCCAGGACTGTGTTTCTCTCATTTTATGGTGGCATTGCAGTGGTTTAGTGGAGCTGTACTGTTTGCTGTGTCTCATGTAGGAAGAGGCTTCATTGATAATACTGGGGTGTACAGGAATTTCTGCAGAGGAGAGCAGGGAATAGGATTTACCAAAATCAAGAAGATAAGGCGGACTGTTGACAATACACAGACATTTTTGAAAAGTGTGTCAATGATTAGAAATACAGTGTAGAACGGCTAATTTCAATTTACAGCTTTAGTTGATTCCACACAGAGAGTGTGATGGATGGGTTCTGGTCATGCTGTCATTGCTGCCCACACACACATGCTAGGACAGTGTACCCTGCCACTTTCAGAGTTGTTCTTCCCATGAGGAAGGGCTCTCACTCTGCCTCTCCACCTGCGTGCTCCCCCTTGTCAGTGGTTGCTCAGGTGGGCAGCATGTGCAGTGTGCCTCACAACCTGTCAAATTAATGCTGGTGTTCTTTGATCACACCTGAAAAAGGAGTTACTCCGTGTGAAGAGAAGGGATGGGGCCCAGCTGGACCTGACAGATGGTTGAATTATTCATTGCAAACGGTTATCCTGTGAAGTTAGGATTTTTTTGGTTGAGGATTGTTTGGAAACAGATTGTGGTTACTGTGTCTCCATGATATATTCATGTGCTGATGAACTCAGGGACAATTTGCACTTCAGTTATTGGTTAAGCATTATTTTTCTCCAAGGTCAAATGATTGAATAATCTGAAAATCAAAAGCAATAAACAAATGATAATAAATGTTCTTGGTTTTACCCAATCTCCTGGCTCATGTGCATACTGAAATTTTTCTAAGAAAAATGAGATGTCCAAGTTATCTTTATGTGCTTTCAAATCGTAAATAATAAAGAAGTGTAGGAAAGATTGAACAATGAAGCTATTTGTTATATAAACTCATGTTGACATTAATGTTTTTCTCGGTATTCAAGCCTGATCTTGCTGTGTTGAAGCAGACAGTTATGGATGGACAGAGGGGCTGCAGACACTGCTGAGAGATGGCAGGGTAGTTAAGAACAGCCTGGCCAACATGGAGATGGATTGGGGATTTTTGAGAGGAGAAGAAGCGTCTGTGAGGTTGCTGGGAGATAAGTAGAGGTATTTAATGGCAGTGGTTTTGTTGACATGGGTATTGGTCCATGCATGCTAGCAGAGATCTGCTGGGATGTGTGTGAGGTGAACTGCTCTTTGTCTGCTGTTCTTTCATATTCAGTCTTTCTGGGCTCGTCTTGGTGCAGGCATGACTGCATTCCCAAGAAGAAAGTCCTTTTTCCCAGTTATAATGTAAATGCAAAGTGACTGAGTAGATTTTTATGAGCTTTTTCACTGAAATTCATACCTCAGCTGAGATAAAGTCATCCCCAGAGGAACATTTTTCACAATTCTCCAAGCAGCTGAAGACAAGGGATATTGCAGAGCAGAACATCCGTTGCCAAAGAAATGTCATAATGCACTGACGTCAAACACAGTCCAGCACATGGACATTGTCTTGAATTTATATTTGTTTTAAAGAATTTTCCATCCAAAATTGGACACAGACTTGGAAAGTCAGTTTCTTTTCCCACTTCTTATTAAGGAAAGTCCTGTTTCTTTCTGTTTCTTTCTTCTCACAATCCTCTCACCCACTGCTCTCAAAGTTTCTTGCTCTGATTGCCCATGTCATTAGTCTCTTCTAAAACAGAACCTGCAAAGAGTCAAATCAGAACTTAGAGAAGTTTCCCAAGTTCTCTGAGTTCCTTAGAGGAGGAAGTTCCAGTTGGGTACTTCAGTTACACTGTTTTAGCATCAGCATACTGAAAACTGACCTCTTTCTCTTCTTCCATTATTCCTGTTGATCTGTAGAGGACTGATCTTCCTGCACAGATCACATCCTGCAACAGTGGTTCCATATTTTCCCAGAAATATTTCTAACTGAAAGCATGAAGTTGGAATCTAAAGGTGAATTTTATGCAGTTTCTTCTTCAGTTGGTGTCAGTAAGGTATTTCAGGTGTTTCCAGCTCACGTAACCATTCTTGACAGCTGTTTCTCATGCTGGGCTGTTGCAGAAAAAGACTTGGATACTGAAATCTGGCTTGAACTATATTAGGACAGAGACAAGGTGAGGGACAGAATGGTGGCCAGCAGCATTCTTTCCCATGTCCTGGCACTGCATACCCATCTTTCTTTCCTTGCAAAACTTGCTTACACTCAATTGATGGCCTGGTTGTTTCTTGTCCCAGATGTGTACAAGAAATACTCAATGCTAAAGGGAATTCTCTTCAAATTTTCATGAGCTCAGTTTGCTCTTCAGCTGTTTTTTTAAATTGGTTGTGTTTCTGTAACCCCTTTTATTTTTGGTTGATGGTGGGTTTGGTTTGTTTTTAAGGGTTTTTGTGGTTTTGCTTTTATAACCAGGCAAAACTCTTTGTCATCCATGAAAGGCATAGGAGAGATCGAGACAATCACCATGAGGAGACACCTAAGAGAAAGCTTCATTTTAGTCTGATATTCACTCAATTTCTGTTCTAAACTTTGGAATATTTATGTGAGGTTTCTTTCAACTGTTCCTTTTTTCTCATTTATCTTTCCAGCAGGAGAGGTACTTTAATTTGCCACCAGGAGCTTTTCCTCTCTTTTTTTGTCTTTTTTTTGGTGAGACTACTGTGTTAATTTCCTCTCTCCTTTTCAATTTACAGAATAATTCACAATAAAAAGAAGAAATTGGTCTTTAGCACAAGAGTTCATTAAAATAAAAAGAACATTCTTTTGTTCAGTTTGTATTGATCCTGTGATTAAACTGCCCTTAGTACAGGCAATAAATAAATAACTCTGTTAATGTCATGTGAGTAATATGATGCCCTCAGTATGAAGATATTTTAAATTTCACTTAAAATTTATTTAGTGTAACAGAAGTGACAAAATGAAGCATTATTCTTTGTATGAAGCACTGGGTTTTTAAATTTGATATTCCATGCTATTCTTAGGCACTGAAGTCAGCCAGGTCAGTTATGTTTTCAACCCTTGGTATGTTTCACTTTCTGGGTCTCATATACCTGATAAGGAGAGAACTTCTGGATTTATGCCAGCTCCTATTTCCTATGCTTTTTTTGGGAATCCACCATGATTGTTACAGAGAGCTTGAGGTGGATTGGGGTGAATCAAGTTTATACTTCCCTATACCGGAATCAGGTTTTGTGTACTTTCATTCTCATTTTTCTCCAATTTCCCCCTCACCCCTCCAGTTATGTTAAACACATCAATCAGTAAAGCTTATCACCTTCTTTCTGACATGGGAAATGCAAGCTGTCCCAAGAAATCCTGCCAGCTTCAGCAGCTGATAGAAATTTCCTCCCTCCGAGTGGATCCAGATACCAAAATCCATCCTCTAAAGGTTGCTTTTCAGTAAATGTCACTTGGATGTTAAAATCCCTTGAAACTCAGCATTCAGGAGTTAACACACTCCGGTGGAACACAGGAGTCCTGAGGGAGCAGGACATCTCTTGCTGACATTAAACACATCCTGATGGGCTCCAGCCAGATGGCTGGGACTGCACAGCTGCCTCGAGGGCTGCTCAGAGCAGAGCAAAGGGGCGTGGAAATTCATGCTGCAAACATCAGAAAGCTCACTCTTCACTTTTGAGATGGGTTGGTGGGTTTCAATATATTACTGGCAAAAGTGGGCTTGAAAATCTCAGGCTGTCCTGTGATTTATGGGGTTACCTTCCCAGCAGAAAATCTCAGTGTCTTCCATGTTGTGTTTTTAGGGCTTCTCGTTCTTGTCACTTCTAGAAGAAGTAGGTGACATCCTCGAGCAGGGTTTCAGATGTGATGGCAGCTGGAAAAGCAGGGAATGATTCAGACTGGGAAATCGTGGACTAATTTCAAAACTAGTGACAAAACAGAAAATGTGTATCTAGATGCTGTAACTTCATTCCTGGATAGCAGTTACTTGCCTGTTGTACTCTTGTCTGTTTGAATCAGTCTGTTCTTCCAAGTGAACACCCAGGCTTTGTCCTTGCCCTATCCTGTTGTTTCCATGTTTTGCAGCAGCGTTAGGAAGCAGGATCTCGTGCCCTCTGAAACTGCACACGCAGCTCTTGTTGGGGGCAGAGTCTGGCCTGTCAAGTAGGGATACAGAGTCCTGCACACAGTGTTATCAGAGCTGGTAAAGGTGCCATAGGCCAACCAAAATCTTAAAACTGGCTTGTGTCCCGTTATTTCTACCTAGTGCATTAATTCCTAGAAGAATGTGTGAGGGAGGATGCCAGGTGATGAACTGAGGTTGTCCCTTAACCCCAGTCACTGAGCTGAGAAACTCTGAAACCACTCTCATGATTTGTCACGGGACAAAAGCTGCTCATTTTTGTCAAGATCACTGCTGAGCAAGAAGATGGGCACAGGTTCTGCTACGTGATCTGTTTTTAATTGTTTGTTCCTGCTGAGCTGAGAGCAGTGAGACTTTGATGTCAGCATCAAAGGAGTGGAGGGTTGCTCTACCTACTCTGCAGTAAGGGAAAATCGACATCCTAGTGCTACTTTCCTCTTAAAAAATGAATAGAATACCTTCACGTCTGAGAATCCTTAATCAGGCATACCAGAAGCTCCTGGGAGTGGGTCCAGTAGTTGCATGATTCTCAAGCTTGCTTTTTTTGTGCGTGGTAGGTTAATTTCCTGTGGCTGTGTGTATATGTATGTGTGTATATGTATGCATGTGTCTGTATAAACCCCTCACAAGTTGTGTTCTGCTTGAGGGATCTGAGCACAGGAGGGTCTGACACATTGGCTGCATGTGCAAGAGGTGCACATTTGGCCTCTGGCTGCCTCTTTAGTGACTGGCAGGATTTTTGGGGGCTTGTACTGTCTTCGCTGCTCAGACTAACCTTCAGCAGTTGTAGTTGTCAGCTGAATGGCTCCTTCAGCATAAAAGGATTATGTGCTGTGGTACAGAAGAGCCAGAGAATGAGTAGAAATGGTCATTTTTTTTCCTAGATGACAAGTGAAAATATCAAAGAGGAAAAAAATCAATGTGATGCATGAACAAGTAAGTAATAAGAATGAAAGGCAAAGGACACTATCAAAAGTAATTTAAATCTCAGGTATATCCACTGGGCTTGTTCTGTTAAAAAACAATTTTGCTCTCTCTAGGTATATCAGGCTTTTTTCACTCTGCCTGTGAAGCTGATAATGGATTTTGTTTTCCATGTGTTGATCTTAATATTAAAGGAAAGGCATAGGTATTTTTATTAAATACAGCCTTAGTACATTTAATTAGAAATAAAGATGGGATGAGGAACAAAATTTGGATCTAAATTCCTCCAGGATTTGGAAGTTTGAGTGTGACAAGTGGAAGCATCTCTCATTCCTTGTGTCTAATTAAAACAGTAAGACGTGCTAATTTGCAAGTGCTAATTTATTACTGTTATGCTGTCTTCCAGTAAAATCATCGAAACCTACTACTTAAGTTTTCATATTTAGCATATTTGAAAGCAGGGAGGCTTTTAGCAGTTGCAGCATTTTGGCAAAGCTTTCAGGGTGTAGTTTCAGGGTGTAACATTAGGCAGTCACTCCTCAGTTTGCTTCATTTCTGGTTGGCACTGCTCTCGTGCTGTTGGGGTTTGATTGAGGTTTGTGGTGAACATCCCAGGACAGTGAGGTTATTCTCAGGCACAGTTTGTTATACAGCATGTTCTTGCCTTCTGTAAGAAATGTATGTACCACCTTTTGCAATTTCACAAAACAGAACAATGAAACAATATTCTTGTTTGTCTGGGCTTCTGAGTGGTTTTGGAGGCTTGTTACCATCAAAAGAGAATAGTATTTGCATGTAGAGAGGCTTGTCAGGAAGCTTGTCAGGTGATGGAGCCTTCATTTGTTTGCTGTTAATGGGCTATTCTGGGAAGATGTCCAAGTAGGGACATCTCTTGAAACTTATGAGTAAGCTCGTTGAAACTGCTGCTTTTGGTTTGTTTGGTTATAGGTGGATTTTTTTTAAAAAAATTATTTTTGGGTGTTGTCTTTTTTATTAAGCTTCAACAGAAATTATGAAGGTTGGATAGGATTTGGATCTCAATTTCTCAGAGGAGAAACACAAGAACTACTATAGGTGTCTGAACTGTTGTATAGAAAAAATCCAGCACAGACTTAAATACCTCTGGAAATCAGCTCTATTCATGATTTGGTAACATTTTTAATAACCGTCTACGTGGAGGACTATACTTCTCCTTTTAAGAAAATACCAGTTAGAAAGGGCTTAGTTGAACATAGAATGAAGTTTGTCTGCTAAATCTGTTTTCTTCTGAAATCACTTGTGTTTCCTTTATATTGTTTGCAGTGGTGTCTCATGGATGTAAAAGAGCTGTTCATTAACTTTTGGAGCAAAACATTTTCAGAGCAACTGATGCTTGGCTTGATACAGATCTGGGAGCCTCCTGTAGGAAGGAAGGAATAATCCAGTATTTGTCATACTGCTCTCAGAGCAGACCTCCTCTCCCATTTCAACCTATGTACTTTCTGCGTGTTAGATGTTGCAGGAAACCCTAGTAATGCTGATTTTTTAATTTTCTTTTTTCAGATGATTCAGGAGAGCAGGGTTCTTATTGAGACGGCAGACGCCACTCATGACAAGATTGTTCAGTGCCAGAAAGCAGGTAATCCATCTCTAATGAGCAGTTCTGGGCGGAAGATGGGAAATAACGTGCCATAATTTACTTACAGTTTGTGATTAATGTCGTATTTTTCACCTGGATGTACATGAGCATCCCTCCTGAAGGCTCATCTTCCAATAGCAATGCAGGTGTGGGGTCAGACAAAAATACTCAGCTTTCACCTTAGAAGATATTTCTCTGTCTGCTCTACAGCTCTGAACTGTCTGACAGCGTTTAAATTAGGCAAATGAACCAAAAAGGCATTAAAAAAGGGGAGGTGAGAAGGCATGGTGCCTTTACTGAGTGCATTCTCTAGCTCAGTTGTTCCTTTGTACACAGAGCCAGCAAGAGGTTTCTATACCCACAGAACCACAACAATTAGAAATACTATTGTTTCTGATAGGCATTTTTAGATTTGGCAAATGATGCAGGCTACAGCCATTTGCTTCCATTAAATGTAAATAATGAATGAAACTGCTGCTTTGTAGTTGATACTTTAATTCATCTTTTTAATTAGGAGAAACTGGAAGCTGTTTCAACAACAGCATTTAACTGATTTCATGTGGTGCAGGAGCAGGATGGAACCTCGTCTCTGCTCTTTTGCCACTGGGATGAGAGGCAAGTGGCCGTGCCTGGCTGGAGGTCGTGGGCCCCATCATTGTGACATGCCTTGGGTTCTGTGTATCTGCACAAGCAGCATAAAATTCCTCTGCCCAAAGCCTTCACCATGTGCAGAGGGTTTAGCAACAAGGAAATGCAGCACCAGGAAGGTCTTTAGAAGGTATAATTTAAGAGCAATGCTTTGCACTAAACTGTGCAGACTCTCAGCAGCATCAGCCACTTTTCTGCCCAGCTTGGTCTGTGCAGAGAGAAGAGCCCACGACATTTGCCTGGCACTGGAGTCTTTGTGAGCAGGAAATGTGTATGGAAAATACCGTGCAGTATGATGCTACCACAGTGATGTTCAGAATTTCATGCAGTTCCCCTCTCCTTCCTTTGCCCTGGAAAAAGAGAAATTTTTAAAGTGTGTTCAGTTTGCTGCTGCATCTTATTGTATTTTCATTTTTGTTTGCTTTATTAGCCTTTAAATTTCTGATTGAGGAGGCAACTCAATCAGAAGAGATATGGAGCTCTTCTCTGAAGCCATGGGGTTTAGAGACAGGAAAAGACTAAGAAAGAGATACCCCTCCCCATGCTCATTTGCCAATTCGTTTGTTGCAAATTTTACCCAGGCAAATTTTTATGTAACACTTTTAATGTGGCCAGATGACAAGCAAAGCCTGTGAGTGGGTGAAGTTTTGGAATGTAAACAGTAGAGAGAGAAATCTTGTATTGTAAGGGGTTGAACAGCCTCAGTGTTATAGAGCTACTGGTGTCAGTGAACAGGAAGGAAAACCAATGCTGGTCTTCCAGGAGTGCTTTGGGCAAGCTGTGCTGAGTGCAAGCCTGCCTTGGACTGTCCTTCAGCAACCTGCAGGCAGCCCCTGCATCTACACGGTACAGATGTTCTCTCCATTGGCATTTCTTTAATGTCATTTCAATGAGGCTCAAATCTGTGAGTGACATTTAGCCTAAAGTCCCTAAGTTAAGGGAGGGAGAGCTATGAAATAGCTGGAGATGGAGCTTGGTTTGTTCAGCCAGGATAGACTTCAAATGCTTTGGAGTCATTTAGTGCCAGTTTGGCCTTTGTAAGGTACGAATTAAGGGAACACGAGCAGCTCTTTTCCATTTTGTCTCTCAATCCACACCAGACTCAGAGAAATGGTTGCATACACTGTGCAGATCTTGTGAAATTGGTGGGCTAAATAGATACCTTAAGATTTTTAATCTGCTCCCAGACTTCCTGAATTTTTGTATCCAGCAGATCTGCAGATGTTTGCCACAGAAACTAGCAATGAAATGCAACAGGGCTGTGGTTGGAAGTCTCAGTTCTGCATGCTGCAGGAGTCGCAGTCCTGTGATTCGAGTTATGGGCTGCTGATGTAATTTATGGTTGTGGAGTACTTTTCTGTATGACTGGTGAAGATTAATGAGGAGATGTGCATTGGAGCCTGCATTTGCTGTGCTGAACAGGTATCTTCCACATGTGCCAGCCAGCCTTCCAAGGTGCAAAGTCATCCACTCAAGGAGGGTAACCAGCCTTTTGTCGCAGTATTGGCAGCGGTGCAGGCTGCAGGCAGAAGTGCTGGAGGAGTGTCTGCAGTGTCTGTGTGGAACCCCAGCACTGGCAAGGAGAGCCACAAACCAAGGGAAGCACAGCCCCAAAACTGTACGTGGCACCTTTGTTCTGGAAAATGTTCTCCCAGGATGGAGTCATAAAAAGAAAAGGAAGGGAGGAAAGCACAGAAGGAGGTTGTAGGAAGTCCCAGCTGTAAGACTGAAAACGCTCACTCAGCATTTTAATAGGGAAAATCAACTGTGCATTGAGTGATGTGGCAATCTGTGCTTTTAGGAATGGAATTCCATGAAGAGCTTCATAACCTTGGGACAAAAGAAGGTTTGAAAGGAAGAAAATTAAGCAAAGCCATTGAGAGTTTTGCATGGAATATCACAGTGCTGAAGGTAAGCACAAAAAGTACCCCCTCCTGTCTCATATTAACTTTATAAGTAAACCTTTGCTCTTTTAGCTCCTCTGTTCGTACATCTTACTAATTCTGAGGAAACATGTTGTTCTTTTTTTAATGGGATGTATCAATTACCCCCACTTATGGATATTTATCAAATATATCAATTACACTTCTGATTTGGAAGCTGTGAAGGGAATTTATCTTGAGCAGAAGAGGAAAGATGGCTTTTGTATGATTAGGGACATGGGTTGGTTTGTCTCTTCTGCCCCATGCACCCTGAAAGTGGCCTGTTTGAGGTCACTGTGTCCCAAATACTTGTTTTGTAAAATGAGAACTGGAGCATCTCTTTGGGAAGGGACAGGGGGCAGGCAGGAGGGGCTGCCAAGAAAAACCATGGGGAATATTCTAGATCCTGCAGGACTATATTTCCAAAGTGGAGTACTGTGCAAACAGCTAAAAGGGGCTTTTCACCCCTTCCTGGAGGCTGTGCAGAGACATACCACGGGGTGAAGTTGTTACTCACTGGGCTTTAGCTGCTGGCTTAGCGACATAAGCTTTTCCTTATGGAAAGAGGAGAGGATTTGGTGGAGCCACAGCAGAGGACAAGCAGAGAGCCTGATCCAAACATTCAGGTTGTTAGCATTCAACTCACACCTTTCCCAGCCTCATTTCCCACCTTGCTCTGCTAGATCACACTTTGCTCTGTCCTAGCTGCTCCCTTCCTCCAGCTCCCAGGTTGCCTTGTCTGGCAGCATCTCCCTGTGACCTCCCAGTGCCTTTCCCTTTGCTGAAATCCCAGAGCAAGCCAGTTGTTGAAAAGGAATTTTTACTAAGTTCCTTATCAAATATACCCCTAAATATAGCTTGCAACAGCAGTAGGACAAGTATGTGTCAGCACTGCAGTACTGGAAAGAGCACTTAACATGTCTTGAGCAGGAGAAGGAAAAAGGAGCTGGGAACAGAGAGGCTGAAGGGCAGAAGTGTGTGGGAGAGGCCATTGGTGGTAAGGAAGGGTTAGAGAAGACCTGGGACACCTGTGGTTTCCTGCATTGATTCACCATGAATGAGAGGAAAAGTGAGGGATGGAGTCAGTGTCATCTCTTCTCTGATGAAAAGTCAACCAGTTCAGACTTGAATAGATGACCTATTCCACAGAGAGCAGTTGAGGTTAGTAGCTAGAATCCTGTCCCCACCAAAAAACACACTCGGCAGATCTGAACATTAATCTGAATACCCTTAGCCGTGTTAGGTAAAATAAATGTCTAATGATCAGAGGCACTCTAAACGTTTTGACTTTTTAGATGTTTGTGAAATATGAAGTTTGCGCCTCTGAGGGTGACCTGTGATTAATGAACATGCAAGTAGGGTATCAAAGAAACATTTTCCATGGAAAATATTTGCTGCCTAGCACATATTGTCAACATACTGAAGAGCTTTTAAAAAATCTAGTCAAGGTCAAGGAATAATTTACTTGTTTCATTTGTAAGCCACAACTTCTTTTCTACCTTTCTCACACAATAAAATATTAACAGAGTTTGTGGCAGCGATCCACGAAATGCACATGAAACATCTTTTCATTCTGACTGAAGTCCAGCTCAGGAGTGACCTTAGAAAACTGGGAATGAAGTCGGGTGTGTGATATGAAACAATCAGTGATTGTTCTCATTTGTCTTTTTTGGTTTTTTTTTCTTTTTCTCTTTAAAAACACTGTCTTTCAGTGACCCTGCATCTCCTCTTTAGCGCTGAGTCCTCTCTGACAGCTGCTCAGGAGGATTTGGTGGGAAGAGACCGACAACCCCCAACCCACTCAAGCCATAGTGTCCTCCCTATGTCCAGTGGCAGGGTGGGCACTACAGATGTATTTCACTAGATGTTGCTAGAAATATTGTAAGAAAAGGAAAAAAATATCCCATAACATCTCTCAAATGCATCAGCTGCTTTACATGAGGTGAGATGAGGGACTGGCTGTTGAGAGAAAGCCTCTTTGTGTGCTCAGGGTTGTTGGAGGCTGTTCCATCATGCGGCAGGAGTCAGTTTGTGTGAGGTGCCCGTGAGCAATAGCAGCTATTATGTTGTTTTTGGGCTGTGAAATGATTAATAGTCTTTTCCTGGGCTAGCAAAGGCAAGACATATTTAATTAATGTGTTTCTTTATAAAAACCTCATTGCAGTAGGTAAGCTTTGAATAAAAGAGGAGATGCAATAAGAAATTGCTACTGGCAAAATCATTAAATAGCTACAGAGTGCAAGGTTAAAGTGTATTTTATAAAAATCCTAACTGTGGACATTCTTCATGTTTAAAAATGCCCTGGGGTACTTTCAAGAGGTGAATCAAAATAGCGTGTCATTTTCTTCCTTAGTTTATATAAACTTAATTACATATTAGTGGTACCCACTCTAAGGACAAACTGTTTGCCAGAAGGTAACAATGTCACTAAGAACATGGATATTATGACTTGGTGACAGTCTAACAAGTCAGCTTTGACATCAATATTTATAAAATGTCACCTCTTCCTCTTTGGAATGTGTAGAACATTGTCAGGTTCACAGTCAGTAACACTGAGAGGCATAACTTAAGTACACTAGACAGGAGAACCATCCTCTCACAGCAATATTACAGGAATGGTTATGATCCCAAATTTAATTTCACTTTCATTTTTATTTTCATGCAGCACTGGTTCTGTGTCTTCGTTTTCCTCTCTGTATTTAATTAAGTGCCCGCAGAATGCAAGGGTAGCAAAAGAAATTTTGTGTTAACCCCCTGACAGGGGCCATGGTGTCAGGAACCCTTAATTTCACCCCACCAGGCACTCAGAGCTGCTCAGCCCAGCTGAGGCCATTCTGGTGTGCCCCTCCCTTGTCACAGAAGGTCATGATTCATTTCCATGAGGTATTTCTTGTTTTTAAAGCGGGTGACTCCCCGTTTCCCAGAGCAGAGGCTTTGATGTAGCTGCGTGGGCTCGTGCTTGTTTCTCCCTAGATGCTGGTGCTCCTCCTGCCTGCCCTGGGAGAGAGGGGAGCACCAGGAAGGCAGAAGCTGGGAGGGCTCCTTGGGGCAGTTCTGACCTCGAGCTGCTGAGAGCTGGGACATCACCCCTGCCCTCAGTGCTGCTGTAGAGCCCTGGGAGGTTTTCAGGTCAGGTACACTCCCATGTGGGGGATGTCATGCAGAGCCAGCTCAGGTCTGCTCCTCCAGAGCCAGCTGCCACCTCTCCTGGGGCTCTTCAGCCCACTCTGTCCCTCTCCCATGGGATCTTGTACCAAGCATTTTGCAGTAACTGAGGCACTCTTAGCGTCTGTCACACGTGCAAACCACTGAGTCAATGACTGCTAGATGAGTTTTTGAGAATGTTTGAGGGAAAAAAAGTTGTAGCCTTCAAAACTACTCTCCTTGCTGATGAAAAAACTGTCACAGACTGCCAGGAGGTGTTTACTCGAGCAAAGAAATTGGGATCTGCCTGAGTCCCAAGAGCCTGGCAAGTAAATCAAACAGAGTTTGAGTATTTATGTATGTGATTCAGGTTTATTGCTCTCACAGGGACATGCTTTGACAGTCTGCAGACAGATATTTCTGGGCTGTTTGTGCTTTGGTGGGTCAGCACATACAAAGTCTAGAAACAATACTAAGAGGTACTTGTATGTTGGTGGTAAATATCCGGAGAGTTAATGTGCCAACATGCTGGCTTATTTATAGACAAAACACGGGAAAAAGAAGATAGTAGTGTTGTTTTGGTCTTCTGCTGAAGGGCAAAACACTCAAATGTTTGATTCTAGCCTGCTCTGAAATGTGCATGTGTTTTTAAATTTTTTTTTGCTGCCCGTGATAAGATTTTGCCTCTTCTGCCCTAAGTCTGTTCTGTCTTAGCAGGACTCCAAATACTAGTGCATGCCACAAGACATCAAGTGGTTACACTTTCAGGGATCATTTCAGCTCTCATCCATGAGTGTATCTGTTAATTGTCCTGCATTTAAATTAATGCTGATTAGATATATCAAGAGAAGTTTGCCGAATGCAGAAGGCATACCATTATTAAATTGCTAATGCAGTTCTCTCTTTGGGGGAGGCATCCACAATTTTATGATGTGGTTGTGATCAATGGGCATAAATGTTAGCTCTGGTGTAAGTGATTTTATGCAGCAGAACTGTGCAGAAATGGCATTTTTGCAGGATGACGTCCACAACTGACCTTTTTCTTCACCACAGTCATTTGTGACAATCAGCCTTCAGTTGCTTGGGAGACCTGCAGCATCCAGACCCCTCACTTGAGTGGCAGAGCCCCAAATGCACACTTAATTGCTACTTGCAGAGATAAAAGCAGGGTTTCTGACAGATGTACATACAGACTACCTGCCCTTGCCTAAACCGAGACAAATTCATCATCACTATGAGGTATCAGTTTTCTTTATGAGGAAAAACCACCTGTCAGACAGTGATTGATACATAAAAGCACCTTAAACACAGTTTCTGGTGATCTTTGGAAGAACTAGGTCCATTCCCAGCATTAATTTAAGGATTATTATAGTGCACTATGGAAGTGTTTTTTAATGGATATGCTACACTATTGTAAAATCTTGGGATATTTATATGGGGCTTTTCATATCAGTCCTTTTTCCTGCAGTTAGGCAAGAACCATGGCTTTGTTCCTTGGCATGCTGCAGAGGGGACAACAGAGCAGCACAGCAGAATATTAGGAACCTTATATGTAGTTAAGCACAATGGTAAATATATATTCAGCCACATATTATTTAACTGTTGCTAAAGGATTAGCATGACAATTTATGCTGTCTAGATCTCAAGTGTTGAGAGCATGATGGATTCATGAGCCCCACAAAACTGCTGTATTCTACGTACCCTATATTTTATTCACTGTGTCAATTAGGCTTTCCTCTGACCCCCAAAAATTCCTGATACCGTATCTCTCTCCTTTTCCCAGCATATCTCTGTGGACATAAGCACGTTGGTGCTCAATTTGTGAAACTTCAGAAATAGATGCAATATAAGCCATAGCGTTCTTAGAAACAAATTCTTGTGGTTTGCTGTCATCTTCTGACAGTGATAGTCCAGCAAGAGCAGTAGGCAGGAGTGGGTTTTTTTTGTGGCTTGGAGTTTTCATGCCTGCCTTTAAATGCAGGGCTCACTGTGTTATTCCATATCAACTCACCTCATGTCTACTTACACCCAAATCTAGATAAATGTATTTTGAATGCGACTACCCCAAAGGCTCTTTTTCCAGAGAGACTAAATAATCTTTCCTGCTCTCTAGTCCCCACATTGTTTGCATTTGCTTTGCTGATGCAGTTCAAATTCTTGAACTAAGAGCAGTGTTTCAAATTTCTAAGCCTCTCCTGACTGTGTGCCCTGGCTTTTGAAGGATCTGCCTTATGCCAAGATGTGCTCAGCTACAGTGGAGATGATCTGAGGCAGTCAGTCTGTGACTGAGTGGCAGATTTTACAAACATGTGAGGAAATGCAGGGCTATTGTAATGATTCACGTAGTGACTAGATCAGCTTGGTCTCTTACACATGAACTGAAGGACTAAAAGGAGAAAATTAATAAAAAGCAGCTGGCTTTCTGAGAGTGCTGGAGACAAGGTGAAGAGGGCCATCAAGGTCAACATCCATTTAGTGCTGTAAATACCAACCTTTGAAGCAGTTAATTTAAAAGTAGAGGGGAAGATGAGGGAGGAGATAGAATGAGGTTTTTCTTTATTGAATCTGAGAAAAAGTCTGGAGGAGCCACATTGGAGCACAACTCATTCCCAGACCCTTTGTGTACACTGAATGCAGTGGGGAGTGCAGTGGAGGCTCCCAGCTTCAGGGCTGGTTCCAGGGCAAAGCCTGTACTCCTGGCTCTCAGGAGCTCTCAGGACATGCTTCAGGGCTCTTCTGAATGTGGAGGTGTTGCAAGGTTTTTCTGGAATAGGGGATTTAGAGTCCTCTGAGTGATCTTGAGTTACACGATAAGGAGGTAAGTGTGAGTGTTGTGCTTCACATGCCAAGCTGTTTTGATCAGTGTGTTTTGTAAACCAAGGAAACCAAACCATGTGATTATTAGGCAGGATAGGCAGATCTTTCTTGTACCCAGCAGAGTGCTGTTCTCTACTGATTTGGTTGATAAAGGCCTCCTCCATAAATGGTGAGTGCACTGGTTTTTGTTTGTTTTGCTCAAACCCAAAAGCAGGAACCAGAGCTCTTTAACACACAGTCTCCGTGAATTTTGTCAGTTGTATCTGGTGATGGAAACTTCTCAAGTTGCTTCAACACTGTGTATTAGGGTAAAAGGAGTGTAATCCCAGTCCATCAGGAGTACTGGTTAATCAGCTGGAATATCCTGTTACTCTTGGCCCTCAGCCATGCTACCAGAGCATTGCTCCAGGGAGGATGTAGGGAGCGGTCTCAACAAGTACAGCATGACCTCTCTGGGTACCTGGCTGTTCCCTGCAAGTTTTTGAAGCCCTAATGGTGTTTCTGACAAGGTCTCTGTATTCTTGGCCAAGGAGAATTCTGAGACACAAGTTGGATTTAGAACAAGTTAAATATTTGTGTGTGTTTAAAATGCATGTGAAGGCCACCCAGGCAGTCTTAAATCATCAAGTACCAACTGCTGGCAAGAGAGAGCAAAGATTACCAGGTTTCACAGCTCTTGATCTCCAAGATCCTGTGAGTTTCTGTGGGGCATGAAGTCCCAGGGTAGCCTGACAAAGAGAAGAGACTTTGTCCCCTGTTAATCAGTTATTGCTGGGGTTTTGTTGAATAATGTCACAGCAGGAGTGTTTCACTGACTGTCAAGGATTGATTGTCCAGACATTCAGATCAGGCAGAGTGTGTGTTTATCCATCCAGGCACAGGGACCCACATGGCCCTGCACTCACCTGCCTGCAGTGCTGGTGCTTGGGAGGAGCAGCACACACCTCCCTGCGACACACAGCCCCTCCAGAGCCAAAGCCAGTTAATAGCTTCTGTTCTTCCAGGGAGCACACACGGTTTCCTCTCTTTTCTCCAGCCTTTACCACCTATTTGGGTAAAAAAATAGGACTGGAAGGGCCTGTGAGAAGCTGTTTAGTTCCTCCTGATGATGAGTATTTAGCTGCTGTGGATCTAAGCTCTGCTCAGATATTTGGCGTGGAAGGTGCTTGGTATGAGGCTGTGCTGTTTTCCACGGCGATACCCAGTACCTGGGAGACCCAGGGACCCACCTGGCTGTTGGGGAAAGAGCTGATGGCCAGAGACATGGATATCAAAGCCTGCTGTATTTGCAGTGGAGTTAATTAACCCAGCCTGGAAGACATGGAAATTGGGAATCTAGTTTGTGCCAATCTGACAACATGACCTTGTTCAGAGGAATTAAAAAGGCTGTAAAGAAAGTATGAGTTTCTGCAGAAATGCCCACGTTTCTTGCTTCTATCTGTCAATGGCTGTACTAACAAAGAACAAGAGAAAAGGAGCAGCTGCCTGTGCCAGGTATTCTGGATTGCAGTGTAACCCAAGCCAAGCTGCCAGCCCTGCCCAGGCAGTGCTGCAGGGCTGAGAGCCTCTGCTCTGGGTGCTCAGGTGGCACTGGGTGAGTGCCCCAGGCAGGGCCACTGCCCAAAAGCCTGGCAGTCCCCGAGGGACTTGGAGAGATCTTTTCCTTCCTGGATTGGCAGTGGCCCACACTATCTTCCCTGGAAGTTTATTCATGCCACTGAATTCCACAGGGAGCAGAGGGCTCTGCTTCTAAGGCATTCATGGTAGGCTTCCATGAGGGAGCCTCCACCCACAGCTACTTTCTGAATTTGTTGAGTATCAGGGAGAGAGCAGGGCACTGACTTGTACATGGCAGGGACATTAAGAGAGAATTGCTTGTACATTGCTTTTCTCCAGCATTTACTTATTGTTAGATCTGTGCTGTGCCATTCCCTGGGAGCTGTAACTGGTACTCACCTGAAACACTTGTGTTCGAATGGTGTGTGATAAGAGGTTTAACATCTTCTAAAAATTACTCTTGTGCTATACTTGGAGCTCCTTACAGCTCCTGTCAGCAGATCACGTACAGTTTCCCAGAGCTTACAAATGATGACAAGCTGACTGCCCCTTTTGTTGTGTGAATTATGTGCCAGCATCTACAAAAGCTGCTCCCTGTGGGGGAATGGATATCTAATTTAGGATAGTTCCTCGGGGGAGCTCAGGAGGCGATGAAAGCTGCTGGTTGGGTTGGAACTTCCTCCTCTGCAGTTGCTAAGATGGTGTTTGGGTTTTCCCTGGCACAGTCAGTGGCCTCAGTGATGTCCAGGCACATGTTTTATAATGGAGCAGTACCTGGCCCTTGTGCTTGGCTGAGGCTGGGGGCTGGCACGTCTCTGTGAATGCTGAATCCTCACCTCCTCTCTCCAGAGCATTGATAGAAATCCTCTCTCCACATGTCAAAATGTGCATAATGCAATTCTTAGCTGGGACCTTTGACTTCTTCTGTACTTGTGTGAGTATATGGGAGCCGAACTCTGAATCCAGCAGGGAGTGATTGCATGACCTTCCCTGTTTCATTGTGCCAGTCTAGATTGCATTACTGCCTCCTGACATTGAAAAGTGTTCATCCACACCACTGCATTCTGAGGGTTGTGGTTAAAGTAAAGTGCTCTTTAACTCAATGGTGGTGTTCATTCATTTTTGTTGTCTTCAGCCACTAGAAGGCTGTGGAGTAAAGATATGTGTGATTTTTGGAAATATGGGTGTGCAAGGAGGGCTGGAACACTGAAAAGCCACAAACTGCATAAAGTGAAAGTTGTGGGTGTTCAGTGAGACCAGGCATTTGTTCTGCAGTTTTTCTTCTCTGGATCTTATGGTAGACCTCATAAACCCTAAATTCAGCAGGCATTTCAAAAGCCTTGCACAGGAGCCAGGGGAATCAGAGGCCCAAGCACTTGTGGGTAGAAGTAAGCCTTACTATAGGAACAATGGGCTGGGAAACTGCAATTATGTATTTTTGACAGCTGCAGTCTTCTTTTACCTGGGTCAGATGACTTCAAGTGTCAGGTGATGAAATCTGTGGGAGGTAAAGGACACTTTCTTATGGGTCATTTCCCCAGGTACAGGTGGGATCCATTTGTGGAGAAAAGCATAGACAAAACCAGTGATTCATGTGCTGAGGCAGCTGCTGTTTATTTTTAGATCACAAAAAGAAAAAGGTGGCATTTCTGATGTCAGGCTATTACATGGGAGCAGTCAGACTTAGAGGAGTAAGTTAAAAATCCCTATTTATTAGCTCTTTTCTCCAGTACCCTCTGTGTTACAGATAAGACAGAGGTCTGGTGTTTGCAGGAAGAGCCTGACTGATAGACTGTGATTGTTCTAAGTAGTAATAATAGAAGTGATAATTGCAGTTAAGTTCTCACTCTCTTCTCTGGGTTCCCACTCCATAGGGTGGTGACCTAGGGATGCCGGTGTATGTAGCAGAGGGGAGGAGCTGAGCCACAGAAAAGCGCTCCAAAAAGTGATTTGTACCTTTTTGGGCATTGATGGTGGTGGTAGTTGGACAACCTGAGCAGCCTGGTAGCAGTCTGGGATAAACTGCTGGGACTGGAGGCTGCCAGCAGCAGCAGGACACATTCCAGTCTAAACTCATCTTCTCCAACCTCCCCCAGTAACCGTGGAGGTATTATTACAGACATCTGTAATAATGGCTTAAAAATTGAGTTCACTTTGGCTGAAAAAACACCTATTTTCTGTGGCATAGTATTGCAATGGATTGTAAATTGTGCTTGTTCAGTTTCCCTCATTGACATTTTGGGGCAATGAATTTATAAATTAATACTATCCCTATCCTGCATCACAAATTTTTGTGCTTGGCTCGCTCAGTTTACTGTGTGTTTCCATTCCCATCCTTCTAAAAAAAACAGAAACAGAGGTTTCTCACTTCCACCCAGGCCTGTTTCTGACCCCTGCTGATTTTCTCCTCCCCTCTCAGTTGCTTCCTTTCAGTAGCTCTCTGCCTGCTGGGTCAGTCAGTGCTCTGCTTACGAAAATAACCCTATCTGCTCCTGTTTGTGCTTGATTCCACATCTGCACTGGGAAGGCAGGGCTGGGATTCTCTCAGGAGGAACAAGCCCTGTTAGGGGGTGAGGGCTGTGGCTTTTGTGCCCACAGGAGCCTCTTTAACCAGTGGCTGGCAGAACATGAGCACAGAGGATGGCTCAGCTCTGCTTTTACTGAGCTCCCTGTCCAGTCTCACCAGCCTTTGACTGTAGGGCACCAGAATGACAGGGCTGATCCCTGGACAGGGGTGAGGCCAATCAGAGCATTAGCTCAGGGATCCTATACAAACTTGTTCCCTCCTAGACAGTGGTTTGTTCTGTTTTTATCTTTTGGCACTTAACCCTTCATGTGTTTTGGAGGCTTTGGTCTCAGCATAAAGTTGTTTGTGGTCAGTGCTGCTTGTGAACAGGTTAGAAACTGGCTGCCCACAGCTCCTAGCATGAAGGGAGCAGAGGAGCATCTTGTCCCATCTGGGGGAGTAGGAATAGGGAGCTTGGATGGCTTCTGCAGATTCCCATGGCCCATTCCCATGGTGGTGTTGGCCAGCAGCCACTGCAGCAGCAGGATTTGCAAACCACAGAGTTGCGAAGGCACTGGTGCTTGTGGCAGGCAGAAAGGAGCAGAGCCTTAGGAGCTGCATGTGGGTGCTGAGGGTGCTCTGTCCACAAACACTCTGCTCTGACTGGCACAAGCTGATTTCACCTTGATGAGGTTATTTCAGTTGGAATTCAGCACAGCTGTAGGTATGTTTTTAGCTGCTATCTCCAACAATTCAAAGGAGAGCAGTGACTGTGTGACATTGCTGCAACGCTCCCTCCCTCTAAAAAACCCCAAACCAGCACAGATGTGTGTTTTCAGTTAAAACAGTCAGCTCAGAGTTGGCCACTAAAACCTTTCCAGGTTCTGATGAACTTAAGGGACATTTTGCTGGCAGCACTGCAATGCAGGACATGATTTTGATGTTAACTGTGTGCCTAGAGCCTGTGCATCTGAGAATCAGCACAGAGGGTACCAGGGAGCAAGGGGTGCCAGCCAAATGTTTCACTTGGGAGTTGTCTTTCACAGGTCTTTCATTAGCTGCAAAACATCTCGTTTCCTGCAGCTAGTCCTTTTACTCAGAAAAATCAAATGCAAAAAAAATATAAAAATTATGTACTTTCTGCCTCATCTTTCTTCGTTTTGTTTTGTTTTTCTGGGACTCTGGACCTTACTGGAGTTACCAGTTAGTGCTGGTCTTGGGACCTGTGAGAAACTGGGTTTTGTGATGAAAGGAGGGCTCAAAAATAAGTGCCTGGACATACAGCTTCAGTTTTCATTTCATGGCTCTGTATCAAAAATAAACAGTGCCCCAATTTCATTTCAGAGATGGGGGGGTGTTTTCTTAGTATTAGTTGTGCACTCCTGGGCTCCCAGCCAACCCTGTGATTTTAAACTTACCAGAAAAAAAGGCAGGTTCCTAGTATGGAGGGGTTGACAGCAAGAGTCCATACATTTGTGGCTGTGCTTGCAAACTCTGCCTGATGCAGTGCCTGAGAGACACACAGGCAGCTGAACTGCTCAGCACATGGCTAACATCAAATTAATGGCATTATTTCTGGAAGCAAATTCCTGCTGCAGCGCAGCTACAGTCAGTGTTCACATTCATTGCTTTTGACAGCCTGATATAACGTAATTTAATTTAAATGCCCATCTGAGACAGAAGCATAGGCATTTATCTAAAAAATAAAAATAAAAGCCCACTCTTTTTATACATAAAATGCCTGCTTGAAGGAATAAATTAGTAGCCATACAGTGCAGTTGATTTGCAAGAACTCCTGGATTTCGGTGAAGAGCTCTTTTTAAAGCTCAGTAGGGAAGGCTATAGGGTGAGTGCTTTTGCCACTTAGGTGTTCAAACCAATTCTTGGTGTTAATTCCTTGTAAGGCTTTGATCGAGGGTTTGGGGAGGCACTCAGCTGAGTTTGAGAGCAAGCTGGCCATGTGTGTCTTGTTAGGCAAATCCTGTAAGAGAATTACAAATACAGACCCTCTTTCCTAAGTTGCCATGGCTGCACAAAGCAGTGATACCCTCGTGCTGGTGAGGCCAGCAACCACAATCAGAAGGTTGTCTAAGTATTTGCTTCTTTAGTAATTGCTTGCCTGTTCTCATTGAGCTTCTCCTTGTTTGTTCATTTCCACCTCCCAGGCTGCTCTCAGGGTTGTGTTTGCCTGTGTCACATAATTTGGGAATATTGAAGTGGTGGGCTGGCAGTTTTGTAATAACTGGGGAGCTTTGCCCAATGTGGTGGAGTGGGGGCTGTCTCTTGGGATCCAGCACAGCCATTTAGATTTTAACTGCACCTTTCCAACAGCTGGCAAAGAAGGCAAGGAATGGTATGGGTGTTTTTCAAGGGAGTGCCATCCCAGCAGAAACAGACAATGTTCCTTCTTCCCAACCATTTATGTCATGCCACGTGCTTTGGGATTGACTGCTTGGCTGTGCAATGAACTGTCACCAGCCTCCTAGAAAACTAACCAGGCTCATGCAAACAGCTCTGTAAATCCCTTTAGGTCATCCTCTCCAATACAGACCTTTGGGGGCAGATGCAAATTGAAATCGGTATAGAAGTTTTGGGGTTTGCGTGGGATGGCCTAATATTGAACAATTGCCATATTGGTCTAGTTTGGGAATTTAAATAAAAGTAATTAAAATTAGATGGAACTGGTTTTCAGGTAATGTGAATCTTGTTTTTAACACACCACATTTACATAGCTAGAATCAGGCTCCATCCCTGGGTCAGAACTACCCCCCTGCAGTCACATATCCACGGGGTGTGTAGAGCCCGTGGTGTGTGATGGCATTCTAGCCACCAGTGAGGTGAACGTTTGGTCTGTGTTACAAGCTGGGGCCATTCTAATTTCTGCTTACTTTGCTCATTGTTTATTTATTCATTCTCTGTATTGTAATGTATTTATTAATTTTTATTCACTTCCTCTGCGTCCCTTTGCTATGGTATCTGAACACCTAGAGAGATCTGTGTCTCAAAGAGGACCAGGCTGATCCCCTGGAACCTGCTGGGTGCTTAGGGCAAGCCATGGCCATAATAAAGTGCCATAATCCAGGTTCCTGCCTGCTTTCCCTTGAACTACTGAGAGACCTTTCTGCTTTCAGATGGGACCAGATTGTTTAGGAGTTGCCTTGTGAATTTTCCCAGCCACCTGGAGTAATGCCGGTGTTCTCTCTCCCTTACAACTGGCAGCAGTGAAAAAGAGACTGCTTTGTGAATGCTATTTGCAGAGATAGTTCCTCCTTAGCTCTTGTCCCAGCAGCTGTCCTTAGGTTGGTGCTTGCTGGCAGGGGGCTGCTGCCTGGGATGTGCCACCTTAGGGCTGAGTGTCTTGGCAAGGCAGTGAGAGCCCTCAAGGCCATGAGTGCTTCTTGCAGGTGTGGTTTTGTTTCCGAGGCTCCTGCAAATATCAGGTGCAAACAGGACTTTTTCTTTTTTTCCCCTGAGTAAAGAGTAAAACAGTTGGGACATACAGAGCAGTCAGGGCTGGTTCTGTGCTTCCCAGTGCTTTTCCTGGGAAAGGGAGCTTGTGTTTCTACCTGCTCAGCCCCCTGTGCAATGAGACACAAGGCAGGAAAGCGTGGAGCCAGCATCCATATGGCTGATTCATCAAGTAAATGGAGAGGAAAAAAGAAAAAGATGACACGAGGAATAATTTGGGTTAGATACAGAATTAGTAGGAGATTGTTCCTGTTAGCTGTCCATCTCCTCCTCTTTGTCATTATCCTCAGCCTTGTCCTCCCAGGTGTCCCAGCTGCTGGCTACAGTGCATTGAGCAGATCAGCCCTACAGCTCTGGCCTTGCTGCTTGGCACAACCTTAGATTATTTAATTGGGTTTTTATCATGTGACCTTGTGTCAAGACTGCACACAGTCATCTATTCCACAGTAGTTATGCTTTGCTGCTCTTGCTTACAGAGATTTAGCACTTCAGATATAAAGTGCCTTTCCCTAGGTGGATGTTTTCTTTTCCATACATCTCAGATCTGTTCTCTATGTGATATAATTGATTCTCAGTTGTTTCCTTCTTGCAAATTTCTGCTAGACCCTGCTTTGGGAAATGGGAGAGGAGGTCTCTGGCTGTCAGTAACATGCTGATATACCAAAATGAGGTGCTCAGTTTGATGTCTGAAATCACCAGCACATCCTGCAAAATGTGATGACTCAGGTCCCAGCGGGCACTCGGTTGGATCGCCTGATTTACTCAGTGTCAAAGTTGTTGCTGGCTTCAGCCAGGTAGAAACAAGCTCTTGCATTTGGTTTACAATGGGTAAGTGAGAAGCTGTGCCCAAAACTCAGACCTTAAATGATACACCAGTAGCACAAGGAATGCCATTAAAGTGCCATCTTTTATATTTATGGCCTTTTTATTTTCCTGGCAGGAAGTGAATTTCTGCTGTGCAAGGGTTTAAAGATAAATTGGCAAGTAACATTTGGACCCTGCTTTTCCTGTGGTGTAACTCATTTTTGCAATCCGTTCTTTTTCAATGCGTGAGAAGTGATTATAGCTTTGTGTCTAATCTTTGTGTACAGTAATTTTTCATGCCAACATGTGCATTATGATCTCTGTCACAGACAATAAAGCAAAGCTGTTGACAAACTATCTGCAGTAATAATAAAAAGGGTGGGTCTTTGCAGTCTGCATTGATTCAGCAACACTCTTTTTGGAGTAGTCTGTTGTGAAATGTGAATGTATCATAATCCAATTCAAATCAATTGTTCCCACATTTAACTTCGAAGGAAGCATGGAGAAATATCTGCTTTTTGTAACAAGTTTAACATAACAGTCCAATCTTTTCATTAATGATTTCCTACCCAAGATTACATTTTCAAAGCCATATGCAATCATTTAATTGTGTGCCTCCTTATTAATATTAAACGCAATTAGTCCTCCTATGACAGTTTGAAAATGCACCCCTTGCAGTAAATGCTGCCTCCACACAGAGTATCCTGATGGGAGAGCAGCTCTCCAGCGTTTGGAGTCCCCTGGCACAGATTGCTGGTGCTGTTACCGTGCCTGTGTTGCCTCTGAAATGTGGAGTGCTGCTTGCAGCTGTTTTGTTTGACTGTGTCTGGCTTTTTCAGCCACCCGCTGGCATCCACTGGAAGCCTCTGGAGATTTTATTTTGTGATTAAATAGTAATGAAAGAGCTTGAGTCTTTGAGAATAAGTTAAAAAATAACGGCAATATCACAGACGTGATGTGGGATGGGTGTTAAGGCCTCAGTTATTTGTTTGTGTTTACTCAGCCCTCGAGGATTGGAGAGAAAAGCTCCCATAATGTGCTGTCAGAGAATGTGTCTGCTCAGGAGATAAGCAACTGTCTGCTTTAGCAAGCAGCAGATTAGAAAATGGCTTTCACAGCTACTGCTTTATCCTCTCTGGAAGCATGGCCAGTTTGGAATGCCAGGAAAGCCCCATTGCTCAGCGTGGGATGTTCTGCTTCACCAGGAGCAGTGCAAGGTGCTGATGGGGGGCACCTGGCAGTGCAGCTCACTCCTGTCTGTGCCCACTCTTGGCCTTCAGGGTCCTCCTGGTGCTGCTGTGGGTCCCCAGTGCTGGCAGTGCCCCCAGCCTGGCCCGTGTGTTGCAGGGGGTGTTTCCTAGAAAGCAGAGAAACAGGAATTATTAGTGTACGTGCACATATATTTATATTTATGTAGAAATATACACACAACGTATATAAAAGAAACAATATCGTGAAGTTGGACACAAAAGGGTGCCACTAACCTAACCCAGCTTTTATTTTCCCCAGCCCCAGAGTGGGCTGCTGTTGGCTATAGAGCTCTCATCTTGACTCATAAAAACTTTGGTATTTGATGTGGAAAAAACCAACTGAACCTATTGCTGTATGGGATTTCTCCCATCTGTAGCCATTGCCAGTGTCTGTCTAGAGCCACTTGTGCTCCTTAAGGACTTTCATGGCTTGTCACGGGAACTGAGCAATATTTAAACCCATGTCAGATTATGGGTTTTCTAAGCAGTATTAACCTGTCAAGGTAAAGGCTTATCATCTTGCTGTTGCTTGACAAGCTGCATTATTTGTCCTGTAATGTTAATTTGTGCTGAGGCTCTGCAGTTAGCTGTAGTTAGGTGTATGAAGCTTGACTTTTAATGTTCCCTAAGGCTAAATAGAAATGGACCCCTTGATCAGTTTTTGTTAGAACACTTGATTGGTCTCCTTTGGCTTAATTCACTGTCCTGCCAAATGCTGAGTTTAAACTTTCTCACGAGTATTTATTTTCAGAAAGGCTGATGATACCAGCAGCAGAAGGGAGATGGATGGATGGATAGATGCTGAAGTGGACTGTCGTGGTCTCTCCTTGTCTAAAAGAGAGATGTATTGTTTGTAAGGGCAAGCAGGAGGGTTCTGTGCATAGAGATGACCACAATGACTGGTTTGTGAAGGTTGTTTCAATGCAATCATGCTTGTAAAGTTTACTCTAGCTTCTATCCAGTATTTAGTTTGTTAAAGTGTTGACACAATTTTGCTGACATTCTTCTTAAGTGGATTATGCTCACAGCCAGTTTTTCAAAGCAAACAGATGGCTTTTCAAACGGAGCATGCACACAGATTTTTTTTTTAATGGTGTCTCCAGAATTATGACAGCTCTGTCAGAGAGGGCTAGTTTGTCGTTAATTTTCTCATGGCAGATGATTCAAAATAATTTTTGCTTCTTCGTCTTGCTCAAATGAACCAGCTGTTTAAAAATAAAAAACACAGGGAGACTAAGACATAAATCAATTGGTCTGTGCATGAATGGAATTGCACTATTTTGGTAAGCCCACTTCTGTTTTTAGATCACTATAAAATAAGAATGTCTTCAAAATATTGGAAGTATGCTCAGAAGGCGTGTGTTTCTTCTTGGAACTTGAAGACATGTTGTGCATTGCCTCAGACAAAGTCTGTAATCTGAATTGCCTGGTTACCCAAATGTGAAATCAGAATATGTATAAGGGAGAGCGGGTGGCTTGGTGCTTTTCCATGGGGTGTGAAGCTCCTTGGCTCCTGGGGGCTTTGAATGTGAGTCTTGGCAGGGCAGATTTGGGCTGTCCAAGCGGTGCAGCTAATCCCAAACAGCATCTGTCTGTGCATGTCCCAGTGCCTGGACAAACACAGTTTGTGGGCTGCTCTGAGAAACATATCCAAGCTTTGCCCTCGCCCTGGAGAGGGGTTGCTTCTTGCACTAAGGGGATTTTTCTGTTCCATGGACATGAACACACAGTGTCAGGTTTTGGCTTGGAGAAGTTAAGGTTGCAAAGCATTGTCACACTGATTTTTCCCTGTTTGATGGTGAAGTCTTTAGTGTCTTTGGTCTTGTGTGCTTAAGAAGTACCAGCCAGGGGTGTTTCATCCTGAACCCAAACTATTTAAAACTGCATTTGTGCAGTTTGAAGAGATGGAAGGCATATTGAGGAGATACACCCTTTGTGATCACATTATCCTGTAGTTAATGATATGTACTTTGTTTGTGTGCTGGTGTTGTCCCTGTCACTACAGCACTGGCACTATTGTTGTGCCATTTGCAGACAGGGAGGGACACCAAAGTGGGCCGGGTGCTCCAGGCAGCTCTGGGGCTCTTGAATTCCTCCTGCCTCCTGTCTTTAACCATAAGCAAAACCTGTAACATAAAAGCAAGCTCACAGGAATATCTGCTGCATAAATTATTCTTGTTTTGTTTTTTCACACCGTGCCTGCTGACTGGATCCCAAGCTCTTTGTCTGTGTATTCCCTTAACTGTCATGCTGCCGAGACACAAATCCCTTCAAAAGAGCTTCCCAGCAAATAGCACAGAGCTGCTCACGCAGTCCCAGTGCTTTTTGTTATTCTCACACCGAGTTGTGTTCCCAGCATCTGGATGGTGATTTGCATCGTTCAGCAGGGACAAATGTGTGACACCAGGAGATGAGGCAATCACGTTCTCAGGCACAGGCTGCCGTCCCTGGGTGACGTGGTGTCCCACGTGCTGTTTACCAGCACTGCAGCCTTGCAAGCCACCATTGTCTCTTGGCTGTGAACACTGTGTACGGGGGTTCAGGCCCTCTGAGTCCAGTGCCAGGCTCTGGCAAAAAGGGAACTGTGCTCATCAGTGTAGGATAAATCCTTCCTCTTAGCTCTGGGGAAAAGGAGAGCAGAGATGCTCCCACTGCTGGAAGGTGTCACACTGTGACTCATCCAACACATCTGATTTGTTCTGAGAACCCAAGGAGGGACAAGTGATCAGTCCCCCCTCCAGTGAGCCCAAGGTCCTGCTCTAGTGTGTGTTGTATCCTGTGAGGCCCATCAAAGTGCCTGTGATTTGCTGGAGATCAGGTTGGGTGGCAGAGATCCGAATGTGACATTTCCATCAGTGGAGGTATTCCTTATGAATGTGAGTGTAACCAGCTGCAGCATGTGCTGTACTTCAGGCTGCACTTGGGGTGACATTAGGAGAAGAGGAGGACGAGTTCTTACTGGTACTGAATTTTAATAACCAGATGCATCTCCTGGCTTTTATTTATTTGTATCTTGCAGCTCCAGAATCTTGTCGCTTCACGGCACTTGAGATATCAATATTGCATAAATATTCATTTTGGCATTTCTGAACCCCAACTCCTTAATACAGATTTCATGTAACACATTTTTCCTGATTGTTACAAATTGGATTGACATCCAGTTAGTCACCTCACCTTTACATGCTCTGAGAAGATACAGAGGCAGATGTTGTTCATGGAGTCTCATTCCCATTCGCCTTCTCGAGGGTCCCAAACAATGGTTCAGGATTCACTGGAGTGGTGTGGGATGATGTGTTTCATATGGCCACAGCTTGGCCTGCTCTGCTCAAGGAGGGCCCAAGGCTGGATATCAAATCCAGGTGCAAGGATGGCTGGGTTATCAAGGGATCCTAAGGGGTCCCTGGCTGGGAACACGCAGTCATTGCCATGTGGGATCTGATGCCAGGGAGCAGTGGCATGGGGAGAGGGTGCCATGTGCCATCACTGCCTTGGCTATGGCAGGACCTTGCTGTCGACCATGGAAGAGGAAATGCCTTCTCCTGCAGCCTCCTTCAGTTCAGGCTGAAATGGCCTCCCAAGGGTGTGACATGGAAGTGGGGGGAGTCTGGTGCCTGTCCCACCCTGTCCAGTGCTGGCTGCTGCCTTCCTCACTGCGCTGGCACCAAGCTGCAGGAGGGGCTGAGTCCCATTTCCAGGGGGCAGAGATGATTTGAGACGGGACCTGGGACCTGCAGGGGCACGGGAGCAGCATTGCTGCTTTGGATCCTGAGCGATGTGTGCAATCCCTGACTCTGTGCTGCATGTCTGTACATCCCCAGGGCCAAGGAGATCTCCTGAAGAACGCCAAGAACGAAGCCCTGGAGAACATGAAGCAGATCCAGCTGGCGTGCCTGTCGTGCGGACTGAGCAAAACTGGGAGCGGGCAGGCGGATGCCAAGGCAAAACGGAGCCTGGAGGCAATACAGGAGAAGGATACTGGAGATGAGAATGGGAGGCTGTGAGGGGAGCCAGAGCTGCTGCATTTGTCACAGATTTCAATAACTCTAAACTATTTTTTTAAAGCATTTAAAAATTCACACAGGAGTGCCCTCTACAGGGTGTGATAGTATTAAAATCCTCACAATGTCAGTATTTTAATGCAGTTAATTTATCCAAGTTAAACTCTGGTAGTGAGATTTCTAATGAAGCCAAGCAGTCTGTATGCAAGTGCGTGTGTGTGCACATGCAAATCCTGTAGACACCCTTTCATGCATCACATTAGCCATTTGCTAATTTATTCCTTTGTCATCTTTGAATAGGCCTGTTCATTCTGAAGATCAAAACAAATCTTGAGCACTTGTATCAGTTTTGAGCTTTATTTTACTCTCCAGCTTTTCTCATTTTACTTATAGGTTACATTACTGTTATGCTGTTTAAACAAACAAACAAAACACAACAAATATCACTGACAACTGTTTTTGTGAGGACAAAACTGGTGGTTTGCTGCAGACCCTGAAGGTGATTTTTAGTGAACAATTACAGCCAAGTAAACAGGATATTAAATGGTCAAAGTTTCTAGGTAGATTATCAGTAGATTTGAGGTGTATTTTTTGCTGAATTTAGCAAATTGCTCTTCGGGGTACACCTAGACAACACATACTAACCTAAGAACTAGCTAATTTAGTTTATTCCAGCAAAACATTGCTACCTTGTAGATCTGCAAGGCAGCTGCAGTCTTTGCTGATAGGCATTAACCTGAGTAGTAATGATCATAGCTAGTCAGCCCTGTAATTATGGGGAGAGCTGTGAATACCCTTTGGTGGCCATGAACTCTGAAGGTGACGTGGTGCCAGTATTAAAAGGAAGGTTTTTTTCCAGATTTCACAAAATGTGAGCTTTAGTGCGAGACATGTGAGAGGTCAGACCTTGCTTGTGACCTTCTGCATAGATGCTGGAGTCAGCTGGATGGAGCAAGCAGGCTCTGGCCTTATGTTTTTGTGGTTAAAATCATGCTGTGCTAGAGATTTAAAAGCAGGGCTGAAGAGCCGCTACAGGTGTAGAGAAATAGCTTGGGGAAAAATGGGATGCCAGCGCTTTTGTGCAGCAGCTACAACTATCCTGACACATGTCATGTGTTTGGGGTAGTTGTGAGAATTGGCTGCCTCTTTGTGGCACTGTAGAAATGAGGCAGAGAATGTCCCAAAGCAATGCATCCTCACCCCTGCCAGTGTCCCACCCACGTGTGCTCACAGCATTCATTTCAATCGTTTAAGTACTGTGCTTGAGTGGAGTATTTGTGTTACCTTTAACAGGACTAAGTGTTTTATGGTTATAGAAAAGACTATATTTATTTAAAGCATTGCTTTTATTTTTAAAAGCTACTTTTTAAATTAATTTGATTAACAAATATGCTAATTTTTCTGAACTTAACAAAAAGTAATTGCGGGAAGTTTGATCATTGGAAAATCTTATATAGCTATTGTGTTAAGTTATTTTTGACTTCTTAATAACACTATTATGTTCATGTTGCACATTATTGAGAGAGTAAAGCTATGAAACAACTTTGACCCCTGATTTTGCAGTGATTTAACACGTGATCCTGGATAAAATTGGGTTAGAGTGGGTAAGTTGCTTGAGAGAAGGTCCTGCTCTAACAGCAGCTCTGTTATTGCAAAGGTTGTAACTCAGGTGCCTTAAATACTATTTATAAAATAGTAAATGTGCCATACTTGTTCAGATGCAGCCCTAAATGCTCTGTTTATCTCTCCATTAGCTTTTGAGTGTGTGTTCAGACTTCACTGAGGTCTGGAGAAGTGCCTTTCGTGTTTCAGGCAGGTCATAAAGCCCACATCAATGGTGTAAGTGTGCATGTTCATGTTTTGCCCTCTTTGGTTATGCTGGTACAAAAACAACACCTACTTACAGTTGGGGACGATGGAAACCTTTACCCCAGCACCACCAGTTGTGAAGGATCAGCCTTTGGAAAGCATCCCTCTCAGAAGGGAGAAGTTGCTTCAGGAAGGGTGAGTGGCTTGCCTCTTGGGGCTTCATTTAATTCTAGAAATACCTTGATTTTCTCAATCCAAAAGGCTGTCCTAACATCTGTACAGGAACTCCTGGCAAAATACCTTCTCTGATGTTAGGAACAAACAAACATGAAATTCCAGAGAGGAGAGCTTGCTCTCTGTGCTCACGTGTACAGGGGGTACTACACAGCTCCCGCTCTGGATGCATTAGGAGAACCCCGTGGAAATGGATGGATGGAAATCCCATAGCATGCACACACACCTTTCCTGCCATGTTTAGCATTCATGTCATTTTCTGTGCCAAAATACAGGAGCAGAGAGCTTGGGGCACCTTGGATTGCCTCAGACAGTTGGGACTGTTCCTGGTGCTGGCACCCAGAACCCTGCAGCTGGGGCAGCTCCACCCTTCCTGCTGCACTAAGAGAGGGGCTGGCAGCAAAAGCTCATCTCACCTTCCTCTGAGCTTTTTTGAAGTCATTGGGAGTGGAAATGAATGATAAATAGCAGTTCGTGTAATAAAAATTCAGCCTTGAGGGAGAACACATGGAAAAAATCATATCCAGCATCAGCAACAAACACACACAGAGGGCTGAGTGCCTGGCCTTTTTGGGAAGCGTTTCATGGCACGCCTGGCTTCTTGAAGTGGAACGAGAGCCTTCTCTGAGCCCTCTGCTGGCACCATTTGCCTGAGGTCCCACATGAATGGGTGGTTATTATCTGTATCATTTCTATGGAAGTTGTGTCAGGAAGGTGTTACAGGCTTTTGCAGTTGTTTACAGTGTAGTTGAACAGCTAGAAATTGGAGAAGCTCTCAGGGACTGGTGTGGGGAGCTGTCTGAGCTGTCTGCCAAAAGGGAGCACAGAAATGAATCTACCTGTTTTAGCTGTGCACTTCAAGACAGGAATAGTTTTATCCCAACAGCACTTGTTTCATGCTGTATCTTACAAGTATTTATAGTGGGAACCAAACTTTTATCAGCATAAAAGACAACTGGCTGTGACAGCTTGCCACTAGGTACACACTTGTACAAGGTCATGTGCTGTATCTCTGTGGTCATTTGTCAGGTTCTTTGAACAAGAAAACCCAGGGAAGCTCCTGGGGATTCAGTTTACTCTGCAGACACAGGGGCAGATGTTTGCATGTGACTTCTGTTTGCAAAGAATAGTTTTGTCATAATAAATGATTGAATCATGAAACGAATTTGCACATCTGCAAAGCCAAAGGACAGGGAGCATGGGTGGCTTTCAGTCCCACAGCCCTTGTGCTCAGTGCCTCAGGCCTGAGTTGGACTGTGGTGCTGCCATGGGGTCACCAGCTGAGAGAACCCCCTGTAGCAAATGCCATATACTCCTGTCCTGAGCAGGAGTCACAGAGAAAGTCACAGGGTGGAAATGGAGAGCTGTCAGGAAGCTAAAGTGCCACATCTTGTTTTGTGTGGTACTAACATTGCAACCTGGCCTGATGGGAACGTGACAGTGATCTCCAAGTTACTGCAGTAGGCACAAGGACAGTTTCCCGAAATTTGGGAAGTCAGAACTGGAGATCCTGGGGTGTCTCTGTTTTCCCACATAACATGTTTCAGCCCCCACAGTGAGGCAAATTAACCTTTTCCCTTGGACTGGCTGTGCTTTTATAGCATATCATGAATCCTCTTATTTCCTACTTCTCTGAAAACAGTTGTACCTTCTCTTGGGAAAGGGAAATTGATTGTAAGGGGTTCAAAGAACAAAAGCTGAGCAGGTGGCTTTCTAGATTATACACTTTTCTTGGCAAGAGCTGCTTCTCTGAGCAATGTGCCTGCCTGCAAAAGAGAAACACCAAGAGCACTCCAATTCCCTGGGACAGGAGCAGCAGCAGCTGGAGAGTGAAGGCTGTGCAGAGTGAAGCTGAAAGGATGAATCTGTTTAACTGCACATCCCATTAAAACCGGAGACTGGACGGAAAATTGCCTCTAACGGCATCCAGAACGGCTGAGACGTCAGACGGGGATTTGGGGCCGCTGCCTGTGTGATTGTGTCTGACAGAGAGACTCAGTGTGGAGCACAGCCCTGCCTCTGCCTCCTGCCAGGGCGCAGGGTCAGCCCTGGAGCAGCAGCCCTGGCTCCTGCCCTGCTCAGCACTGGGGACAATGCATGGGCACAGGGGGGATGCCAGAGGGGGATGAGCAGCCTCTGAGCTTGGGCTGTGCTTTAGCAAGTGAAAGTCTTCATCTTGGAAAAGGCACCTCAGTCCTGTGAGGTCCCTGCTGAGTGCTTGGTTTGTGCCAGATGGCAGTGGAATAGGCCATAAAAACACTGTTTTTGTAGTGCCCATTCTAGGAAAGGGAGAGTTTTGTCCTCTTTTCCTGGAAGCGCTCCGGTGGGACTTCTGAACTCCTGTGGCTGGGACTGTCATTATTTTAACAGTATTGTACCCTGCAAGGTTTCTGCTTCCTGCATCCATCAGGGCAGTGTGTGCTCCCTGGACACACAAGGGACATGGAGACACTGTAAAATTTGGCTGATGGGGACCTGAGGTCTGTGGCAGAGAGGGAACCAAACTTCTCCCCAGGAATGCAATGCAGCTCTTTGCCTTTCCCATGCAGCCGTGTCCTCTGTGAGCTACCAAGGCCAAGGTAAACTTTTAACCGCAGGGTTAAGCTTTTCTTTAAGACAGATGACAGAGAGATGACGAGGGATAAAGGTAATTAATGACATCAGTCTGCCTTTCAAATACAGGTTGTTTTTTGAGTGATTGGACAGAAACTTCTGAAAGCAGAATTTAAGCAGGTGTAAGATTAGCCAAGATTAGAAAGGATTTCTGCCTGGTAGCCTAAATCTAATGTCTTTCAGTTAGTAATCCTTCTTTCAGGTCAGTGAATCTTCTTTTAAGAAGGAAAAAAAATATAAATTACACAAGAGAGTTCAAGAGTTTCATTTATCATGTGAAAGGGATTTAGATTTGTTTCCAGCACCTAAACTGCTTCCACCATTTCAGGGAACCTATACTGTTATCTCAGAGGAATCCACAGAGGCTTCTCTTGTGCTGTACTGATGCTCATGTGGAGAGCTGCCCAAAAATGCTTCAGTTACAGAATTTTCCTGGTCCCTTCATATAATGGTATCTGAGCTCTGGTATCCTTTAGGACAAGATCACATACTTTATTTTCCTCAAGAGATTGTTCTATGTGGGCCCCAGGCTGCATTTCCTGAGCCCAGGCTGCAGGTCAGCAGAGTCTGTGTGGATCAATGACTACATTTTGCTTCAGTGAAAGGGCCCATGTATCACCAGTGCTGGAGTTTTGTGAAGGGGAGCACAGAAGACCAAAGGTGTCCTGCAGCTGAAGCACATTCCTACCATGGGTAGGACATCCCTGCAAAGGGCTCTGCACTGGCAGTGGTGTGCTGTGAGCTGGGCTACACGTGTGAGCCTGTGGGAGGATGGCAAAGGGCCTTCATGGTTTGTGTTCCACTTTCCAGTGGAGGAGGTGAGCCAGAGTGGGTGCCACATGGATCCTCACTGCATGGAAAAGAGGTTTCTTTAACTGTAGATGCACTGATGATCTTCAGCTGACTTTGCTTGACTGGTACAAATGTCCTTTCCACAGAGCATACACATAATTTCATCCCATAAGCATTTACTGGGATCATTTCTCTATCCATCCTACAGGCTTGATCACATTCTGTTTATTTCCAAGAGCAGAGCTAATGCTGCAGGTCCTCCCACTCTGCAGCAGCCTTGAGGCAGGGCCTTCATTTAAACCTCACGGGGAGATACTTGTGTTAATGTTTGTTTTGGGAGTCACGTTTGTGATGGGTTACAGTGTGAGCACGAGCAGTGACCCTGACTCAGCTGCTGTGCTCTAACTTGGTTCTCTGTTTGTACACCAAGAAGAAACCTAAATTCCATTTCCCAGTGGTTGAATGGTGTTCAACATACATGGACAGCTAAAATAGCCTAGATTTGAAAGTTAATTAAGATCAACATAATTAAGGCTAAAGTAGTTATGAATGGGAGTATCTCCAACAGCATTTGATGCAGTTTAGCAAATTTCCTTTTAATTCAGGACTTTAGTTAATGGAGACTAAATTTCTTGTTTGACAAGTGCTGAGCTGGTGAACTGCCCATGGTTCCAGGGCAGCTCCCTTTGGGTTAATGCATGGCTGCTGCTCATCAGTGGGAAACTGGCAGCAAGGTAAGAGAACTGGGCAGTAAACTGAAATAAAGAAATCCCAATCTGAGAGAGTCTATTTTGTCAGTACAATCCCTCATGCTTTGACTGAGCTGGATGGCAGTGGCTCCTTTCCCAGCTCATTCCCAAGGCACAGACAATGTCAGTGTTCCACTGGAAAGTCAGCTGGTGCACTGCTGAACTGGGGGGCAGTGTGAGCACACCAGGGCATTGCACACTTGGTCCCCAGCAGTAAATGTGGTGATGTGCTTTCATCATTCAAGTCTTGCCAAAAGGAAGAGAGGATCACGGAGGTGCTGGCTGGTGGTCAGGGCTCTCTCAGTTCATCACCCACTATCCTCCCTGTTCCCAGCCTCTGGAGGAGCTGAGGAGACCCTGCCAGGCCTGTCCATCATTGAAGGGCAGCATCTCGCTGAAAAGCAACCACTGAGGAGGCTGCAGCAGCAAGAACACAGCTTGGGGGCCTGAACCAGCCCACGTCACATCACTTCGTGCCTCCATCTCCTCTGGCACCAAGGTGAGAGCAGTATCTCCTGTATCTCTGTCAGGTGAACTTGGCTGCTTCAGCCTGGAGTTTCTGGGTTTTGTGCATTGTTCACCCTGACCCACTGCTGAGCTGGCAGCCTCTGTTTGCATGAGCAGCTGAGAGATTTTCTGTGCTAACTGAAGGGGCTGTTCGTCCCTCTGCATGGTAAGGCTGTTGCACTTGTGTTTTCTTCCTGATCAGAGTTTGGTGATGCAAACCACTCTGTCACTGCTCCTGAAATTCAGGCAAGCTGCAGAGCCCATACCACACACACAGGTAAGGTGGTAAAATGAGCCTTTTCTGTGATCTGTGTCAAGAGAAGTCACAGGAATCGGTTTCCACTCCCTCAAATCAATTGGGCATGTGAATTACTGCTGACTAACAGGGAGATGAGAAGAGACAGGAGTCTCCTGAAGGCCTGGAGCAAACACATTTTTCATTCTGTGGAGAGTAACTTCTGCTGTGACTGTGTGGGAAATGAGTGAATTTTTCACCTTGGCTTCTAGATTGTACTGTTGAAGCCTTCCTGGGTGGGACAAAGCTGAACAAATGTGATTAGTTTGAATCCAACCTACCTTTTTGTTGTACTCTGATGAAAACATGAAACAAGTTGTACAGTGCTGGCATGATCTTCAACCTGCTAATTTTTTCAATATTTATTTTACATTGTCTCAGATGCATTTAAGGGAATATAATTTATTCACCACCCATCTGGCATCTTGATCTGAGTTTAATATTCATCTGTGGTTTGAGTAACATGAATATTTCACACTTTAAATTATGCATGTGCATTATGTGTGGTGCCAGCACTGCTGGCATCTCAGGCTCAAAGGCCTGTGCAGTTACCTGAGTCTCACACAATTTTTTCGTGTCTCCTGGTAGATGATGGGGAGCTTTTGCTGGCCTGCCAGAGAGCCATGCCTGGCTGCAGCAGACCATGTCCTGTAGGATACAAAGGGGGAGGCTGGCAGAGCTGACCTATGCTGGGAACTTAAGAGCCTTCTCCTTGAACAAAAACCATGAGCCCTTCACTGTCCCCTTCAGAACAGTGGGCTTTGCTCCTCCTCTTCCACCTCCATTTTCCCCTGGTTAGTAATTTCCTGACTGTGCTCTCTGGGTTTTATTCTCCCCTCTCCCTTTCTTCTGTTCTCCCCTGGTGAGCACAGAGCTGCTCCCTGGCAGTAGCCATAGAGATAACACCCTTATCTCTGCCTCTGCTTTTCTCTTCTGCCCCTCTGGCTGAGCCAGTTGCACCATCCCAAATGCGCCAGCCTGCCACATGAGCCGGCTGTCCTGCAGAATGATGAGCTGAGTATCCCTGTCCTGGATGGATGCCTCAGCCACTTTATTGTGTTTCAGGCTCCCAGGAAGTTGCACTGATCGGTGCAGTGTAGTGAAAGATGCTGAATCTCCAGGCAGGACACGGCAGGGCTGGACCCAGATTTCCTGCTGGCTCTTCTCAGCTCTGTGCCTTGAAATCTCGTACGACCATCAGCCACATGCAACTGGATGTGAATGGTGGCCATTTTCCATGGGGAGAAAAGCTCATTCCCCCTCATTCCCTCAGTGTCTCAGGGTCAGCTCAGAAGTGGTATCTGGGGCTCCAAGGGCAGCCAGAGTCCTGGTTGTATAGTCTAGTTGAAATCCTGTGACATTCACGATTTTAGGAGGGGGCACCCCACTGTCAGCCACATGTGATTGGACACAGGCAGTGGCCATTTTCCATGGGATAAACACCTCAATCCACGTTCTGCCTTAAAGCTGCCAAAGCCCTGACCTCCTTGGGTGCAATGGCCAGAGCAGAGTGCCAGTGTCTGTGAACAGTGGAGTGCCATAAACCCCTCTTGGGTGGGGTATGCAGGATAGAGGCAAAGAATGAGCAAGGGACTTCATCAGGGTCAGTCCTTTCATCTCCCTCTGCCAGGGCCCTGGCTGTGACTTCAGGTTGCTGCAATCTGTGACTGACTCAGAGCAGCACTGAGAGATTCAGTGCTGGTGACTGGCTGAAAGCTGAGAGGTAACTGCTTTTTCTCCCAATCTAATCTCACACCCCAGGGAGAAGAGATCATGTGGAAACAAAGCAAAGTGCTGAGTTAGTGTCCTCTGCTGACCTCATGAATATCATTATCTGAAAGGACAACTTTTACTTGGCAGCTTTGTGCATGCTGTTCTGGGTTCAAAATTATCAATATGCCTTCAAGAAGCTTCTCCTAAATCCTTCTGACAAATTATTAATAGAAGTAATTTGAACAGTCAGACTATACAGAAAACTTAGACTTTTTGCTGTTCAAAAGCTTGGCTGCTGGGAATGCAATATGCAAGATATTAATTTTTCCTTGCACTTTGTTGAGATGATTTTCTGACAGAAGAGAAGCTTTGTTCTTTTGAAGTGCAGTAGGAATAGCAACACGGCCACCCCAAACTGAGTCTAGATTTCATCAGGTGCAGATAGATGTATGGAAGAGCCTGTGTTTTCCTCCTGTGTTCACAGACATTTAGAGGAAACATGTCTTTATATGGCAAAAATGAACAGAACAGCAGAGAACCTTGAAAAGTTCAGAAAAAGGAGTGTATTTGAACAGTTTCTCAAGCAGTGCAGGACAAAACCTGTCCTGCTTCCACCTACATTGGAATCATAGAGGGAGATTATGAACTGAGTGCTACCCCCAATGTCCAGTACCAGTAAATTGTTGGATGTTACAGAAAATATTCTCTTTGTCACCTTCAGTAGGGCACAGGGGATTTGACTAGAGGTGGAATCACAGGGAGATGACTCTTCCCTGCAGAGACTCAGATGGAAGGACACTTTGACAGGGTAAATGAGATGCAGGACAAAGACCTTCAGATCACAGCTGGTTTCAATGGGCTTATTTGAATGGGAAAACTCAGCTGAGGGCAAACTCTGCTGATGACTCAGAGTTGTGTTTTGCAGTAAAGGAATTGTAGGGTTTTTATTTTCAGTACTTCTGAGATTTCCTGTTCCCTACTGACACCGCTACTAAAATGTTAAAAGATCTGAAGGGATGTCAAAGTCATCTCTCAGACCTGATTACAGTTTTCCTTATTTTGAGACCACTGGGTCAGAAACAAGCTGTTCCTGAGCATGCTGTGCACTCAGCAGCTGCACGTCCACCACGTGAGTAAAGATCCTGCTGCTGTTCCAGGCACTCTGCTCAGTCCTTGTTTCCCAGAAGAACTCTGAGGCAAGGTGTTGGTGACCTTGAGGTGTGACCTAACTGCAAAAGCTGAGCTCTTTGGATTACCAGTTTCTAATGGAATGAGGTACTTGGAAATGAACCTGTTTTAATTACAGTGATCCATAAGATCTTGATGTCTGACACTCGGCTTTGCAATGCCGTTTGTTGGTCACCACAATGTCTAAGCCTGCTCTCTTAGGCAGACTTCCTCACTAGAGCAGGGAGAAGTCTTGTCCTGAGGTTTGGGCCTCTCTGGAGGCCTGAGAGTGTTTGCTCTCAGCCAGCTGGGCAGAGGTGTGGCCTGGGAGGCCACAGTGGTAAAGGGAATGTTGCACCTGGCTGCTCACTCAGGGCTGGGTAGTCTCACTTTTGACACCACTGGGATTTGAGTATGAGGCTGATTCTTCAGAGGCAGCATCTGTTCTTAGCTCTCTCTCAAAGTCTTGTGTAAATTCTCCAGCAAAAGTAAAGTTTCATGAGGAAAGTCTGGTCACAAATCAGCAGAGGTGGTAAAAGGGAGAGGGTAGGAGAGAAACTTGCTCACTTCCAGTCTATTTTAATTATATGTTGTGAAAGGGCTTTAACTATGCCAGTCAAGCATCCTCAGGAGAATAGAACTATCTGCATGTTTTATCTTCAATACCACTGGGGTTTTTTCCACTTTTCTATAGGGAATCAAGCTGCTCCTTCATGAGGCAGATCTGGGGCAGTGTGTGCCTGTGTCCTAAATTCCTGGTAAGGGGAGAGGAGTTATGTAACTGGCACAAGGAGATCAAAACTCACTCAATAAAAATGGTATCAAGGGAAAAGATATGCCAAAGTAAGCTTAAATAAACAGCACAGAGGCAACAGACCTGAATGGCATATGGAAGGGTTACAATGAAGACAGAGTAATTTTAGTTGTGATTTAAGAGTTTAAAGGAGTGAAGGCAGATTAGGGGTAAATCCTGAGTTCATCTGTATGTTACAAACAGCTGATTATTTTCATTAGAAAGTTTTTTTTTCTTTTGCTTTTGTTTTTTCTCTATCCAGTCTTAGCTGTCTGGTGTGAAATCTGGCAGTGTGTGTTGGATCAGAGCATGTTCCCACTGAAACCCTGTGTAAAGGCTTCCACAGGCTTGTCAGTTTTCCAAGGTCTATCAAACTTCACAAATATTTATCAAGCAGATAAGCTTTTACAGCAGTTCGCTCTAAACCATTGAAGTTATTTCTTGGAAAAGATAAAATTTGTTAAGAAAAGAAACCTCATTAAAATTTCCTAACAGATAGCACTCCAATGACAACCAGCTCAGCATAAAAGGGAAGAATAGCACGGCATTTGATTTCCTGAGTGCTAAGAAACGAGCTAAGAACAACAAATACTGTCCCTGTTTGATTTGAAATGGAGCCATGCACATGCTGGCGCTCCTGTGCAGTCCTTGCAGTCCTGCAGTGTTTTCCCACCATGCTTGGAGCCTTTGCACAGGCACTGTGTGTGTGTGTGTGTGTGTGTGTGTGTGTGTGCGCCTCTGGAGATATTTGGAGCTGCCCAAAGAGGTTCACGCTGCTCACCTGTCCCCCATTCCTGATATAAATATAGATAGGCTGTAGCTCCTTTCTAAAACCTGCTTGGTTTTACCAGGTTTTTAAAGAGTTATTCTGTTGTGTCTGAAAAACAAGAGGAAGACTGTAGCCTATCTTATATAATTCATGTGCATGCTACATTTTGGCTTTCTCAGAACTTGGTGTAGCAGAGGTACATTTTCATTGCTCAGATCCCCCTTTCTTGCTCAAGCCTAATAAAAGCCAGCTATAAATCAGCCATGTAGTCCTTTCCCAATGCTGGGGCACACACAAGAGGGGTCTGATGGGCAAGTGTGCTTGGTAAAAGGCCAGACTAACTTGAAGGAATTCCAAGTTAAACAGAGACCCTTTAACAAATTTCCATTGGGCTCTGATGAGGTTAGAGCAGGATGTGTGAAGGGCAAGATAATCTCTCAGCACTCAATAGGAGCAGAAGGTCTATAAACCCTGGAGGATCACTGGCATTTCTTGCTCTTTGCCCCCCATTTCTGGTCTGAAAATTGTCAAGACCCTCTTCAGAGCCTCATCACTGCAAAGAGGCACTCCTTCCTGGCAGTCTTAGCTGTCTTTGGAACAGAAGGATCCACTGGAAATGCCCCTGGTGTCCCTCAGTGGTGATATGCTGTTACACACTGATTGCAGAGTCTTAATGTTCCCTGTGAAAATGAGAATATGCCCACCTTTGTTAAATGTCAATGCCTTCAGAGATGTGGAAAGAGATATCAAAGGATGTGGGGAGATGGGAAAGATAATGTTTCTTGCTTTTCCCTTTAGGATTGGGATAGCTGAGTTTCACAGAGATGTTCCAAATCCTACCACTGCTTGGAAATGAAAACCAAGGCTGGAGACAAGGCAACAGTGCAGCTGGGAATGCTCATTACAAACAGTGTGTGTCATTATGGTGGTGTGGAAAAACTCTGCAGTACCTCTACTACCTTTCAAGAACTCCTACCTTCCTTCCCTCCTCTTGGCACACTCTCACAGTCTGCTTCTAGGAGGCCTTGTGCATCCTGCTTTGTGTTTGTTCTCCTACTCCTGGCCCTTGGTTCTTCCATCAGCTGTTTTCAAACAAACGTTTTTGACAATCTAACACACACTGGACATCTAATTTTAGAGAAGAAATTACCCCAAGTGCTTTTCTGACTTGCACTGTAATGTATTTTTCTTAAAGAGCAGCTTGATTTTTAATCATCCAAAAGTGATGCAGCACTTGGAAAAGCAGCCTCATTTGGGCTTCTTTTACCTGCTGTTTCACATTTCTGTGATGAGAATTATGGGTAAAATCACATTTCAAAGTCTTTAATCATGGTCTGAAGGTTAATACCAAGGGGTCACCCTCAAATCTTAGCAGGAATACTTGGTTCCTGTGCAAGTCACAATTTCTGTGTCATATCAGCTATTGCCTGGTTGTTACTGACATCACAACAGAGTCTCTTGGTTGGAGGTAAAGCTGAGTTGTGATATGTGTTGTTTGATCTTATCAGACACAAGTGTGAGGTTAAGATCCAACCAGAGTGATAATTTCATCCTTTAGATACCAAAGCTAAATATTCCAATTTTGTGAAGAGAAAAAATAAGACACCATTTTGTATCTGTATGGGATGTTTTGGTACTTCTTCTGCCTCCTACCTGAACTCAGGCACCTAAGGATGACATTTTTCTTGTTGACTCCTTTTTCTCAGCTGAATTTACAGCATCTATGCTGCGCTCTTATGGCTTGATCCAAAATCTGCACAAAGGGACATAATATTTTTAGAAAACTTCTTTTTAACTTTAGTGCCTGTGGTGTCTTTTCACGCAGAATTTGCTGTGATTTAGCAGCACGACTACTATATAACATGCTATAACTAGCATGATCTACCTAGCTTTGTAGAGAAATGTAATAAAAAGTAAAGACAAAATTGCGTGGTCTTGGGAAAAAGAAAACAGAATACACAAGAAGGCCAAGAAAACTTTGTTTCTTCTCCATAATATCAGCTGGTTTAATAAGAAATGTAACTTCTCTAAAACCTCAGCCTTGGATAGAATCACTGCAACCTTAGAGAACAAGACAGACAGTAGGATGTCTTTTAACACCCTTTTCTTTGTTTGTTTGTAGTATCCCTGGGAAGAAGGAAACATGACCTTCATTTACAAATGAATCATTGATTGAGCAACAGTTAAAAAACCAGCAAAAAGAAAGAAAAAGGCACAGCAGATATTTTGATGACCAGTCAAACAGCAGAGAGCAGAGTCTCTCTTGCCAGGTGTGCATCATTCTAATGTCACTCTTTGCCCCCCCAAAGGATCGGTTTGGTTTGTAAATGTACACAAATATTGTGGAGTGGCAGGCTCTCTTACAAATACAGCCTCTCTCACCTCTTTGCTCTTGGTACATGCCAGCCATGATCAGCAGAGTATAAGGAGCCCTGTCAATACTTTCATGTTTCTCTTCCATTTTAGAGTCGTCTTTTTAAGCCTTCTTTTGGTTTTGCTGTAATGTGATGCTAATTCTATTATAAGTCAAAATGTTGACAGGCGTATGCTTCCTCTGTAGGTTTAGAGCTTGTGGGTGAATAACATGTCTGTGTGCCACATTTAGCTTTGTGCTTTGCTGGAACAGTCTGTTCCAACACATCATTTTTTTCCTCCTAGGCCTCACCTTTCTGCCCATATGAAATGCAGGCTGCTTGCTATTTCATATTCTGATCCTTTATAATGAGCCAATTCTTTTCCTACACTGTCTTCCTCCTGCTGTCCCAGCTTTTCTACGTCTCTGTAGAATTTGTTAAGCAGGAAATGGAGTTTTTCAAGCCAAGAGCTGTGCTTGATTACTGCTGTGTATTTAGGATAGCTATGGTGCTCTAGTGGCCCAGAGTCCCTGGAGAAGGCCATGGAGACCAAGGAGATGGTTCCCAGGGAAATCAGAGGCATTGAATTTGATTTCTATGTTTTGATGCCAAACTCTGGAAGGAGAGCCTAGGAATTTCTCTTTCTGTTTTCTGGCAAGCAAGAGCTGCAGTTCCCATGGGTATGTTTTAAGATCTTAAATGGAAGGGGAAGAGGATAGGAAAGGCAGGTGCCATGGTGCAGCCCATGCACTTAGAGCAGAGTCTCTCCAGGAGCTGCAGCCAAGTAGACCCAAACAGATCTACTGAATGGACAGAAGGAACCTGGACAAAGAGCAAAGAAGGAGTGATTGGATGTGATTTTTGAGTGCCAACCAGCAGTGAATGCTGCTCAAGAATCAGGTGTCAGTGGACCTGCTGCTCAGTGGCAACACACAAAGCTTCTCCTGTGTCAGTCCTGTGCTGGGAGCAGACCCCAGCCCTTGAACCACACCCACCGTGTGCTGCTCCTGGAGCAGAGAGCAGAGTCATGTAAAAAGAAACAGCACATCTGAATTTCCTCTCCCTATTTATAGTTCTGTTCGAGGGAACACAACATTTTTCCTGGAAAGGAACCATCTTAAAACGATTGGATGGAATAAGAAAAGTGCATGGGCGCTTTCCAAGCCATCTCCAGATTCAAGTGTTGATGTAGGAATAGATTTGGACTAAAAATAGCCATTGATTTAATTTTTGGCAGGCAAAAGGCAGCTACCTGGTGGACAACATAGGTAATTGGGGCTCTTGAAGAAGTGCCTGCAGACTTGATCTGGGATTTGTGCAGCTGCCTAGACCATCAGAGGGGTACATATTACTGCATTTTTTCCAGTAACACCAGGCTTTTTGGTGCTTAGTGCTCTTCTGTAACTGTGTTTAAAGTTGATGTAGAATGAAAAATGCCCCAAGTGCCAGTGATGACTCCTTGCTTTGGAGGGTGTTGCCTGTTAGCTCAGCTCATGCCACTGGATTCAGATAAGCCTGGAAGATTTCTGTTTTAATTCAGAAATGTGCTCCCTTTGGCACAAATCACAACACAGAGATATTTTTCTGGTAGAGAAACGTGCAGTGCTTGGCATGCTCTCCTAAAACTCTGCTTGTGCTGATCTTCCTTCTTTTCTTCCATTACCACGCATATTAGACAGGCCCTTGAAATGCCTGAGCTTGCACTCATCAACCTACCCTGGAATCTTCTAGGATTGTGGTGCTTTGGGAAGCAGCAAATCACCTAGGGGTCCTACAGACACACCATGTGTCCTTGTGTTCCTCATCCCTCCCATCCTTCCTGATGCGCTTGAGCCATCGCTGCAGTGTCACCGGGTGCCCCAGTGGTGCCATCTCTCTGTGCCCTCCCTGGCCGTGCCGTGGTGACATCGGGGCTGGGTTCATCAGGGCAGCACCTCCAGCATCACCACCCCATCCCAAAGGCAAGGACACCGGCATCTGGGAAGGCTGAGAATCCTGACAGCTTGGGTACTGAGGGACCACAGAGACTCCCAGGACAATCATTTGGGGATGTTAAGAACCCCACGATCTTAACCCCACCCAACCTCTAGGGACTCAATGTGTGTCTTATAGACAAACAATATTGCAAGGAAAAAATTGTCTTAGTAAATATTTATCTGAGTGTCACATAAAGTATGTATTTAAATGGGCTCACTGTGTTCAGTAACAGGGTTTGCCAGCAAATGGACAGGCTTCTTGTGTTAAATAGCTCAGTTTTAATAAGTAAGGATCTGTCAGATTTCCACCAGATGAATAGTTATTTAATTAAGTGAGGATATATGTCCTGTACTACTTAATACATAATAAAATTCTTTTAATGAATATGTGAGCTAAGATTAAGGCTGCTAATTTAATCACTGACAGCAGAGTGTCTCTCTGTGTGGAAAATAATGCTTTTGCATTGACACATTAATTGTTGCTAATTTTTCCATGCAGTTATTTTATATGCAAAGATCCAAACCTCACCATTTTCCTGGAGGCCGGAATAAAACTGCAAAAGCTTCACAGGAAGCTGGGCAGGGAGCTGTGGTTCTGACTTACTGACAGAAGAAAAAGAAATTTTGGAGGGGAGCAGAGTCTGTCACTTTTTACTGGAAAAATCAGTCAGGTGGAAAATTGTTGATCAGTCATCCCAGTTGCCTCAAGTGGTTCTGAATATCTCATTCCCCAATACCCAGTACCAGTTCCAGGTGTTTGGGGGAGAACTGTAGCTTCTTGCTGGCTAGTCCTGCGCTCCCAGCACACTGATTTCTCCAAAACAGATTGTATGATTTTGTATGAGTGCTGCATGTTAAATTAATATTGTATGTACTGGTGTCAGGAGACAGAAAGAACAGACTCTAAGCAGAGAGAAGGCCATATTTTGGTCTAGGTTGAGTATGCCCTCTGCCTGTGAAGTGCAAAAAATCCAAACCCTAATGCCTTTAAAGAAGCAGTGTGTCTCTGGGAAGCAGCCTCTGTCATGGTGGAATATAGAGGTTCCTGAGTTAGACTTAAATGAAATGCAGTGGATATCACAGAGGAATCCAGCTGTGAGACTCAGCATGGGCTGAATTTATCCTGTTCTCTGCACTCTGCTGTACTCTGGTTTAGAGGTTTGACAAATGGTCTGCAGGTCTGAATATTTCAGAAACAGCCTGGCATTATTCCCAGGTTCAAATAGGAGGTAAAGTCTGCCAAAAGACACTGGGAGAAGAAAAAGAGCTGCTTGTCACCAGCACTTAGAGGACTTCAGCCCTTCAAGAGGAGATTCTGAGCTCCTAATGAGAGCAGACTTTCATAAACTGCATTCTAGTTTTACAATTGTATAGCCAGGCTGGATCTTTTGTTCCCAGAACTTCTGAAGTTGCTAAAAAAAGTTAGTTGTTGAAAGCCTCTTTTTTTTCTTCCCTTTTGCCAAGACTGATTCTCCTCAGTAATGCTGAGCCTGTGCACACTGCTCTATTAGGGAAATTGCAAATTATCACGAAATGGAGAGTCAGAGCATACACCTTTGTGGGGAAGGCAGCTGAAGAGATGGGAGAACAATTTCCCATTCCAGATATTGCTTCCCTCCCTGTGCAGACTATGTGGAGATATGAATGGAAAATCACCTAATCCATAAACCCAAACTGTTTGGAAACACATTGTAGCATGAAAGTCAGATTGCCCAGGTCCTGTTTAATGCCCAGCACAAAGTAATGCTTCCTGACCTGCTGTTTCAGAAAAGGGTGGTTTATTTTAAATGTTTCAGTACATGACTATGCCTCACTGTGCCATCTGTGTTTTGAATGCAGCAGGTTCTGTTGTGTAGGTACATATATATATATATGGTGTATATGTAAGTGAGAGAAGCTAAGGGTGATTCTCTACCTGCTTCTGCTTCTCATTTCTATGTACTACACACACATCTGTATCATTGCTCAACCTCAGCCTAAGGTTGGTGGCATTAGAAGCTTTCTACACAACTCACTGGAGAAGTAGCAAAGAGTTTTTCCACAACCAAATGCTTATTTCCAGTATCCAGCAGAATAAAAATCTCCTGGATGAACTGCAAATTCAAAAGTGACTCTGAATGAGCAAGGGAATGGTACAATTTCTTTAGCCAGCCAGGTAAGACACAGTCTTTGATCTTGGACTGTGGTAAAAATGCTGCTTTGATTTGTCACTTAAATGGGTATGAATCAGGATTAGTCATGTAAATCTTGCATCTTTATTTCACCTTCTGGTAAGTCTCATAGGCTCAATGGTGGTGGGATCTAATTTAAAATATCTTTGAGTATTTATTCAGAATGAGTTTTACCAGAGTACTCTGGAGCACTTTTCTATTTGAAAGGAGGTAAGGAGGTTAAAAGAAAAAAAGACATTTTTCAAGGAAAAGTCAAGGCAAGAACACTCAGCATGAAGGTCTGGTTAGACAAATGGCAGTGTTTAATCCTTACTACTCCTAATCCTTCAGGCCAGGCTTGCAACACTGGGAGCTTTTCAGTTCTTGCTCCTGGGCAAACCGACTGCTAAGAGGACAGAGCAGCCCCAGTCTCCTCATTTTGTGTTGGCTTAATGGGAACACTGTAAAGGACAAGATGCAGCATATGTTAAAAGTATATGCCTGTGGGCTCCATATGTCATGCAGCTGGAAGGCTGCTGCCTCACAGAAATAATAAGTAATATGGCCAAGAAACAACCCTTATAATCAGGCATATGGGCAGCCAAGTGAGTAATACTGCCAGGAGGAATGCCTACAGTACAGCAGTTGTGAAATACTGAATGAGAAGTTCTCAAGTGGCTGCTTTCCCCTGACAAGTCATTCCTGCTGAAGCAGGCACGTTTCCAGGCTAACAGTTTCTAAGTGCACTTTCAGGCTTATACGTTTTGGGTGTCTTTAGCTGAAGCTGGTTCCTTCTTCCTGTCTGTATATGCAATGCCTCCTATCATAACCCATAATTTCAGCTTATCATCACTCTCCTGGGAATCTTGAGTTCCTCAGCAGAACTGACTGGAAACCTCCCCTCATGCATCATTTCCTGGACAATTCAGTCAAACTCTAAGTAGATAAGCTTTGTTATGGTAAAGAGAACACTCGATGTATCAGCTGCTTTTCTTCTTGTTGACTTTTTTTTTCTTCTTCTTTGCATCATCCTTGCTGTATGTGAAAGGTGAGGATGAAATCTGCCCCTGTCAGATACTGGCTGCTGTTAAAAATAGACATATGTCCAGTAAGATGTCTTGTGTGATGGGGTATTTCAGGCGACCTGATAAAACCTATCACTTCGCAATTTTTGCCTTCCTACTTTATTTCCTCCCCCTGACCCCCAGTTACATGAATATGTTGTTGCTCAGAGGTTTCATTACTTATTTTAAATAAATGCTTCCTACAATAGTACCAGCAACCTGGTAATGAAGCAAGTTGTTCTGCAAGGGTCAACAATTAATGTTATATATTCTATCTATGTAATTTAGCCAGTGTTAGAGCTTTATCCCAATATCATTTGATCATTGTGAGAAGTCATGTTAATAATATTTAAGATAAAACTGAAAACAGAACTTAAGAACATTCCTGTTCTGCAAAACCTTGTCTGCTTCAAAACAGCCTTAGGATCTTGACAGCATCTCATTCAGCACAGATGTATTCATAATATTGCTGTGGGCTCCTGAGAATTATTCTGCTCCACTCAAGGGTATTACTGGTGCTAGTTCTGCCTGCAGTCTGCTCAGCCCCTCACTACCAGAAGTGTTTGTCAGACTAATTTTGTGATGTACGTGGCCTTTTGAGGTCTCCAGTTAAAAGAAATGTTAAAGCTACAAGACATTCTTAGCTGTTGACAGCTAAAAGACATTTCCTAATCAAAAGAAGCAAGTTCAGAGTATGCTTGTTATTGCTGCTTCTGTTCTTTTTAAAACTTCCTTACGGTAATTGTGCCAAGTGTCACTCTTTGAAGAACATGAAGGAGCTGATCAAGTTAAATTCCAAGATTGCTTTGTCATCATAAAAGGGTAAGGAGTGACTGCAAATATTTTTTATGAAAAACAAATGGAGGGCCTAAGTTTCTTTCCCTGTTTTTTCTTGAGTGGAGTAAATCCTTATTTGTGGTGGCAGGTATGAGAGAAGGACAAGAATCCTAGGCAACAATCCAGGGGAAAATGCATGCCAACCGCTAAAAGTGAAATAATTGCACATTTAAGGCTGGAAGTTAGAGACAATTAGTGATGAAAGCCACTCTTTCCTCCAGCAGGACAATGTCCTGCTTTACTTTACTGGCATTTTCCTATTGGTTTTTGTCAAGTATCTCTTCTGGAGCATGAATGACCCTACAGCAGAGAGCTGCTAGTATCTTCTACTCTGTGCAATAAAAGCAGTTTGGCTTCACTTTTGAGGCTTCAGAGTAGAGCTTTACAAGTTTTAAAGAAATGTATATATGTTGGTGTGTATGTCATACATACACACACCCCTAGCTCTGTATATAAGGGCAAACTCACAGTTTATTAATGTTCTTGTGGTTGTAAATACTGATGAGATAGGAAAATGCAATATGACCTTATAAAAATAATGTATTGGTACATGGTAAGATTCCTATTGTAACTCAGTTGCTATTTGCTAGTTAACAAAATTAACTTTCCCAGACACAAACGGGAATTACTGAGGTTTAACTGTTATTTTGATTTTTGGTTGTTTAAAAATTTCCATGGCTAATCTCTTCTTTATAAGTATCAGATGTTCTTCAAGGTTAGCTTGTGTAATGCAGTGGTGAGAGCAGCTGAATTTTTTTGCTGGTGCTGGTGACTCCAAATGTCCTGCATATCCACAGTGTGCACCCACTGCTCTGGAGCAGAGGCACCTGCAATTGTCTGGCTTTCACTGGCAGGTGTATAGGAAATCAGTTGTGGTACTTGATGCAATTGGCTCAGTTTCATCTGATGGGAAAGGGGAGGGGGTTACAGTGGTGATCTGAGATCTCAGCACAGTTTAGACAATGTGATCATGCTGAAATGCAATATTGGACAGAAGTGACAAACATGCTTACTCAGAGATCCATCTGTCAATTCTTCTAAAATCCTCTCTGCTGGATGTGGATACCACTGCTGGGAGCAGAATAAAAAGGAAAAGTTTGCTTTAGGAATTGTGCTGTCCTTAGTCAGCATCTTTTTGTAACTATATCATGAGCTTGAACTTGCCCTGTTGCTGTGTGAGTTCATGAGCAGACTGGCAGTGTAGTAGTGAGTCTTTTTTTTTTTTTTTTTAATGTCCAGACATTACAGTGCATTTAGAGTTGCCGCTGGCTAATGGCATTTCAAGTGAGAGAGAGAGAATGAATGAGAGTTGCAGTAAAGGCCCTTCATTTGTAGGTGACTGAGGGATGGAAGGCCTCACCCTGCCTGCTGTGTGAACGTGGCTGTTGATCTGCACAGCAGCAGGACCTGGACTTCCCTGCAAGGTGAGCTGTTGAATTCACACGCTGCCCACAGACAAGGGGGTGATTGTATGACTGACAGAATGATCTCCAAGAATCAAGAGTTGTGATATGTGATAGAGATGAAAGATGGGGAGAGGGAAAATTGAGACAGAACCACAAGAGGGTGATGAGGAAGTCTCTTTTGAATAAAGATCTTGTGATGATATGAGGCTCCCAATGGGAATGGTGTCACTTCAAGCATTACCTCTTTAGGAACAGATTTGCATTCATATTCGAGTATCTGGCTGTGTTAATGGAATCTCTTTGTATGGAACAGCTGCTTCTGGAGAGCAGGATATGTCATGCTGGTGTCAGTCTTCATACCAAGTGCAAGGCATGGAAAAAGCCAGTTTATGCTGGCAAAGCAAAGAGTTAAGTTCTGCTTACTGAAGAAAAACACAAAAATGAGAAAACTCAAACCTAAGTACATCTGGCACTTACCCCCTGGTAAGCATCTCTCAGCTTCAGAAACCTCAAGAGACCAATACAGAAATTCCATAACAAGATGCTGTTTTTCAGTGGACCTCCATCCACTTCTCGCTGTTATTTTGGGACAGAGGAATGGTGTCATTTTGTTGAGTACCAACGAAGCTTTAAAAGTTCTTTCACTGAGAACAGTTAAAAAATAAGGAGGCCCTAAGGAAAAAATAAAATTGGTAACTCTGTGGCCACCGGAAAACACATCTGTGTTCTACACATTCTGCAAATATTGAAGCAGATAAGGAAGATAGAGCCAGCCCCATCTATCAAGCTGTTACCTTTTACATAAAGGTGAGGACAGCACACTTTAATATCTGGGATTTTTGGACTTGTGTCCTAAAAAGCCATAAGACATCAGTTGCTGCTGTCATTGGAAATCTTGCAGTTTGCACAAGTAAAGCCACAGGCTTTAAGTTAATACTAAAATCATGCAAGTATTTTGCATTTTCTTCTCAAAGATAACACTCTCCACTGTCTTATCATTAAAATCTCCTGTGCTTGATGGAAGCAAGAAGGTTAATTTGGTTATAGAGAGCTATTTTTCTAACAGCTTTTCTTTCCTGCAAACCATGGGGCATGCCAGTATCACCTTAAAAACATAAAATATGAATATGTGCTTGTAGATTTTATGCATTGCTCACACACCTTATGCTAGAAGTAACATGTCTTAGTCAGCTATTTAATGTTTTGTGCCCCTTTGCTCTTGCATTCCAATGTGTCACACTGTTAAACATTAACTTGACAATTATTTTGAAAAGCACAACCTGACTTCATTAACCTTTTATAAGGACACTTGATGTTAAAATATGATGTTAGCTTGTTCTAAGCCTAACGTGGTGATGCACTTCATGCTTTATTGCTCTTAATGCTGTATTAGCAGATACGATTCATCCTTTCATAGAGATAATAAAATCATTATATATTTATTTGGCCCTTGGGTCTAAGGTGTAGGTATACTTTGATGTTTATTACTGAAGATAACAAAACGTTTTGGTGGGGCATTAAATCCTTAATTGTTTTCTGTTAACAGATGTCCATTAGCCATTACTGCTGAAGATGCTAAAAATACCAACAATGCTTCCATATCCCCAGTGAGACTGAAACTGGGCATTTCCCCGTATTTCTTGCTAATATTCAGGACTTTCTTCTCCAAGAGTCCAGTTTTCCTGAATAATTGGTCTCAGCTGTCCAGTTTGGCTTCTTAATGATTTCAAATATTTTATGATTTAATAAAAGAAATTAATAAATTTCAGCCCTGGGCTTTCTTTTCTCTCACTCTGCACCAATAGTGAAGATGATTGCTTTCCTAGTAGTAGTATTCTTCCTAAGTATCTTTTTTAGGGACTGCTATAGAGTTCATCACTGTGCTCTGAGTTCCTCTTATTTGTCTAGGGACTTTGGGTTTTGTGGGGTTTTGTTTTGTTTTCCTTATGGTTCATGCAGGAACTAAGCTCTAGGCTAAAGATATATAAACAAAACCAGAAATTATGGGGATCTTATCTCTCAAAGTAATTTTTCTTTATTAATTTTTGGTGCTGAAGAAATCCCAAGCAAACTCCTTATTTCGTCAGTTTAGGAGAAGGAAGAGGTCAAGAAGAGACACCAGCTGTCAGATGGAGAGCCCTTCCAAAATCCTTTAGACTGAACTTTAAGAACACTCAGTGTAGATAAGAACAGTACTTCTGAGTAGATGCAACTCTTTGATCTTTCCTGGGATGCCCCCTGTGACAAGAGTTTGTGGGACATTACTCTGCTGTTAGTTGTCAAAACTGGATCTGAACAATGAAATGGAGAAGGAAAAGCTCTCATTATTTTTCTGCTCACCTACAGCTCTTTCTTTTTCCTGAAACTCTTGTGCTCTGGCTGAGCTGGGATCACCAGCAAAACTTCTGTGCTTTGTCTTGAGATGGGCAATGCATTGACCGTGAAAATAACATCGAGGACAATTATCCATACAATGAACTCCCATAGTAAAGTCCAGGATGACAAGATCAACTTAAAGGTAGCACAGCTATGGACAGACACCTGAGCTGGGTTTGGTTATGGTGCCTGAGCCACAGGGCTCTGCAATGCAGTGCACAGATGTTTCCTCATTCTGGATACATCCCAACTCCAAATCAGGCAGAAACTAGAGAGGCACATTATCTCTGTTCAGTGCTTGTGAAACTGCTGCAGGAATTCTGAATCTGCTCCTGGTAGACTTGTTTTTAGCTACAAGGAGTGCAGACCTTGCAAAATATAAAATCTCTTTTGTCTCTCAGTCCTGGGCAACCAGCTGCCACCTGATTTTTTATGTACAGGATTCCCTTATCTCCTGTCTTCTTGAAAGTGTCCAGTTGAAGCATGACAGCGGACTGTGTCTAGAAGGATCAAGAAGGATCTTGCTTTGAAAGCATTAGATAAATCAGATTCGAATCACACTGATAGCTCTGTAACAATCCTAACTTTCTCTTCCCTTGGCCTCTTCCTCAAAGAGAAATGCCCTGAATAAGAATCCACAGAGCTTTGCTTAATCTGTAAGAATAACATGCAGTCCCATTTCTTTTCAGTGTTGTTCTAAGGCATATCTCAGGACTGGAATGCCAGTTTCATTGCCTGTACACCCTAGGAGGTAAGTGACTGCAGCACACGAACAACAAGAATTTTATGCATCTCATTCTGTGTTTGTTGCTTTTACCTCCTAGTATTTAATGATGGGGAAGCTTTTTTTCTCTCATGTGTATGCTATAATGCTTGCAGGTGTCTCCTTTGTGAAATTGGAGCCGATCAGGAACCAGTTGCCAGCCTCTGCTATGGGTATGGCCCTTCAGAGGAGCTCTGGGGTGTCTTGAGCTCACAGCAGGGCACTGTGGCAGAAGAGCTCACTGCCAGTTCTGAGCAGGCTGACAGCTACCTTGGTGACAAACAAAAACTCAGAGCATCACTTCAGACACAAACCCTCCTTAGAAAACAATTCTCAGCAAACTGAGCTCACAAAGCACTCAAGATTGAGACAGTAGAAACAATTTCTCTGACTTCCACTCCCATTGCCAAGAGGCATCAAGGCTTCTGGAGAACTCTGAATTGATCCAGATCCAGAGCTGGAGAGGCAGAGAAGGTGAATGCTGCTGGCATCTGGGCAAGGAGCCAGCGTGCTGTTCTCTTCCAGACTTTCATGGCTGCACAGAGCATAGCATCTCCCTCTACCATTTAGTAAGTTTATGACATCACCAGCTGTTACCAGGGAAACACAGAAACTACAGATTTGGAGCTTGGCAGCTAGGTATAAAGAGAAAATATCTTGCTCTTTTGGGGGTCAAAAAGGAAAGCTGAAACAAATTCCAGAACAACTTCGAATTGGAACAAAATTGAGGTAGATCAATAATTCCAAACCAAACAATTTACTTGCTAAAGCGACAGTGTGGTCCCTATTATGTTCCTCACAGAAAACAAACATAGGGGATCAAGTACTTGCAGCTTCATGCAGCTTAAACATATCATTCAGACATAAGACCACTGCTGTTGGCTTACAACTTCCATTCTGACCAGTGGATTTAACAAGTTACTTTTAGGGATGTGATATCCTCTCACCAATGATGTTTCAGAAAGTGCTGATTGTTGCCTCTTGAGAAAGAGCTTGCTGGTGGTTTTTTCATACATCCAAGAAAATATGTAGTGTGGAGTTTTGATAAAATGGTGTGCAAACACCATTACTGTTCTGATGAAGTATGTGCTTTTTATAGCTTTTTAAAATGTGGGGTTTGTGAGAACTGATGTTTTCAGACATGAACTGTATGACTTCTAGGTGCTTGAGATTTTTGAAGTTATGGAAATCACATTTTTGTCTTTTAGTCACATTAGCTGACATTTTATTTATGTTGCATGTTAAAATGAAGTCTCTGCTTTTTAAATGGATTATTATTTGAGTCTTGAGTAGTTGAGACCCAGCCAATATGAGCTCTTGTGCAGGTCTGTTGGATTTCATTCACACTGCACGAGATGTACGGGTATGGTGTGTACTTGAGCTACCCAGAAACAAATGCACGTTTGCAGCAGATGGAACAAGCTCAAGTGGGGGCTCAAGCTGAACTCAAGTCTGAAATTGTGACAGCTGCTTTGCCTCTATTAACACCTGCAAGGCTGTGGACTGCATGACTGGAGATGGCAGGTCAGAAAGGTAGAGGTTGTTATGTTCACCAGATGTGCAGGAAGATCTGAGACAATCTGTATGGAGTGCTAAAGTCATGTGAACTCACTGTATTTGCTCCACTAAGGAACAAAATCACATAGGGAAAAATCCCTCTAATGCTAATCTAGTGTTAAACATATCCACGATGAAGGTTCTTACGTGGACCTTGAGTACATTTCTAGCAATGTTCCACAACTCTTGTCTTAAACAGCACAGGAGCAGGTTTAATCTGATTTGTGTCCTCCATACCGAAACCTAGGCAAGATCTGGTGGCCAAACAAGGAGTCTCTTTCCCTTGTTTTGTTGGTGGCCTTGGATCCTAGAATTTCTATGTCACAAGAGCAGTTTGCATACAGTCTGGATCTTGTTATCTGCAACATGGTTCAATGTTCCCCGTTGTGCCTTGCTTCAGTGGGATAATGACCAAGGAAACTGCTGAGACGTGGATGGATTGCCAGGGATATGTCATGAGAAAGCTGTCCAGTCCTCTGCCCACATGCTGTGATGCTGGCTCGCATTTCCAAAGCAGGGATGCACACAGAGGAGATCATCAGTGCTCTGAAGAACTCAGCTATCTATGCAAGTTCCTTTTTTATCCTTTATAGTGAGTCACTTGGAAAAGCTCCTTTTTTGGTCCTCTTTACTTTGACTGCTGATTCCTTTTGCTTGTATGCCCAGTCACAGCCCTGAGACCTGTGACTGGGCCTGCAACAGCCATTGGGGCTGCTGTCATGGTTTATCTCTCTGGGGTCATGTAAATACCATTCTTCTCCACTTTTCTTTTAAGGACATCAAAGAGGTTTCTGATAAGGAAGGAATTTAATTCTTGGGAGAATTCATGGACAACCAGGATGGAGTTCCACCTGCAGACTTTCTGGTTGCAGATTTGAACTGAAATTCCCACGAGGAGAATGTTTTGTGTGGTCATTTCATGGCGTTTGCAGCCTCTGCCATGGTTATAGAACTCAGTGCACTCCTGTGGTCTGCACATACATCTCCAGTTCCACTTTCCAAATGCTGTGTCCATGGGAGCTACTCTTAAGTACCCACAAGGGATCAGTAGGAAGTACTTTGGCCCTGTGCATGCCCCACACAGGTATGTAGGAAAACAAATCCATATGACAAGACTGCATTAATCAGACCAATATATGAGACTTATTATTTTATATACACTGGCTGCTACAATTGTAAATTACTACAGGGCACCTTCACGTTGTTGCTGATGTTCTCTCTATATGTGGTGCAGTGGAACAGGAGGAGCAGTTTTATAGGACATACAGGGACAGAAACACAAAGAGCTTCAACTGGATGGGAACCCTGTCCTCTGAAGAAGTCACTTGTGAAGAGCCACAAAGTAAATCGTTAAATTTGGTAAGTGCATTGATGTGAGTTTGTAACACAATTGGATGCAGCACAATTCTCTCCATTCCTTCTGGATGGCACTATGTTGGGAAAGGTGATAAAGAAAATTTCTGCTGTGCTGGTTATATTTATGGTAGATGAAAGCCCCTCTTGTTCTCTTTCATGACCACCTGATATATCTTAACTCTTGCTTGCTGACTAAGGTAGCAACACAGATAATCAAGCTTTTATAGGCCCTATTTCATAAATCTAATAACAACATTAAGAGAAGTTGAGGTGTATTCTTCTCTTACAGTGTATCATTAAAAGAATTGGTATTATATTTTCCCTGTAAAATAGTTCCTAAAAAGTATCTGGGCTGACTTTCAGGCTCCAGTAGGATGACCACTAGGAAGCAAACCTTCCTGCTTCCTTCTTTAGAAAGCAAAGGACACAGCATGACAGACACTTTCCAAAGCATGCCTCACCATCAGCCCTGTGCTGGGGGATTTGGTGCCCTGCAGCTAGGAATACTTAGAAGTGTCATGCAGAAAAGGGACTCAAGCCAGTCCTGAGTTGCTAAGTTCCTCTAAAGGGATTTTGCCAAAAAAGGAGAGGAATTTATCACCTATTAGAACATAGTTTGGCTGTACTATGCAAGCAATTTAATAAAGTCTTTCTGTATGAGTACTGGCAGTTTTTGAAATGAAAGAAGTAGAGCTGCTTCATGTGCACTGAAGAATTTTTGCTACTGACTTCACTGGAGCAATGGCTCTTCACCAGACCCATATCCTAAAGGACTAAAGTGCCCTTAAAAGAGTGACTGTCAATTTATAAATCATTATCAGAGTCCTCAGCTGACATGACAACCAGCACCACTCCTGCTTTGGATCTTGCCCTGCAAACCTATAACCCCCTGTCTATAGTGCTCACTCAGGAGGTTGCTTTGTCCCTAATTATTTTTACTGGAGTTTTTGTTGATAATAAAGAACATCTCCTTTCAAAGAAGTGTTTAAAGGCAATTTGTACTCCTGAGTACATAGTGTTTCAGTGCTTGGGCTTCGAACCCTATGGAACAGGCTGATTTGTTTAATAGTTGCAGTCCTGACTGGAATGTTTTTAAATTGTGTAAACATTCCTACTAGTTTTATGGTTTGCTAAACTTTTTTTTTTTCCCCCAATGTGGGTACAAATTTAACTTGACAGTGTACTTTCCAAGCCTCCATTAAATAGGGCCAACTTGCTATTGATAGAGGAATATCTCTGGAATGGTTTTATGGTGCCTTGCAATGGGAGACTTCTCATTAATTCTGGCTAGAAGAAGAAACCCAACCTAACATATATTTGAATTCTTACTGTGCCCTAATGTCTGCGAGACCCCTGCTGGTGGAAAGGGGAAGAGATGGGAACGAAAAACCCAAAGATAATTTAACGGAGAAAGGAATTTATTTTCAGAGAATGTTGTGTTTGCCAGTCACTGTTACCACGCAGCCACCAAGGACCTCAGTGCTTTGAAAGCTCTCACTCACAGGCTGCAGTGTGTTGGTGCTTTCCTCATGTAATTGTGTTTTACCTCTCTTCAAGTGTGTCAGTGCTGCTTTAAAAGATCAGTATAGAAATCTTTGGCTACACCATCTGGTTTCAGTTTTTCTTAATTTGGTGTCAGCCAAGATCAAGTTCATACAGTCCAAATGATTAAGAGGGACAGAGTTAAACCTGCTGCATTTTAGGGATTTAAGCCTTCCTTTTCCTCCTGTAAATTTTGACCTTTTCAGAATGAGCTTCCCCCTCCCCCACTAAGAGAGTGGAACATAAAATAAATGTTTGCTACTTTTCCAGAGGGGCCAAATTCCATGCATGCTGGCTGCTTTTCACTGACACAAAAATTATTCCAAAATAATTTGTCATTATTTACAAAATGACACTGTATGTTGCTGTAACAATAACAGCTAACTTGGCCCTTTGAAAGTTGCATACTTTCTCAAGAAATTTCAATCTAATAGGCAAGACACTGATCATGATGACCTTGGGAAAATACAACCTCAAGAAAGTAGTGGATGTTTGTGACTATTTTGAAATCTACTGGCTGGAACAGTTTCCCATCAAAGCAATTTTTGCTTGTGTCACACCCAATGGAGGGTGTGTCTCTTGCTTGCCCTGTCTGCAACCTGGGTCCGGAAAGGAAGGAGCAGGGGCAGCTTTAGCTCTGCTGATGAGTTCCCTGGGGAAGGAAAATGTGCTGTGCATAAAAAAAAAAAAATCTGTGCAACTGTTGTCTGATTGTCTGTCTGGTGATGGGACTAAGCAGAGTTGGGGTGGGTACCAATCCATGCCAGGCAGGCTTGTTTCCTCTGTTCCCAGTAGCGTGACTGAGCCTTGGGAACAGCTACTTTGTGGGATCATTGAAAAGGCTTGATGAGCTGCTGAATTCTTCCTTGTCTAGTTTCCTTTCTAGGTTGCCTCAAATTATCAGTGAACTGTATTATTTTTATACACACACAACTTTAAAATCCACACAGATGACACTTTTTGTGCTGAAAACGCATTACACACTTCTCAGACCTTGCAGTTGGTTGAGCACCAATGAAGGAGATAAATTTGGTAACTGAGCTGGGAAAGAAAGGTGCTTGGAGATGCAGTTTCTAATGCTTTCTTGTAGATATTCCCATTAGACCATACAAAGGACTCTTCCTGTCTATATTATGAAAGAAACAGGAGAATATAAAATTTTTAAAAAGTCTTTTAAAACTAAGACCTTTGGGAGCTTAATTAAATATACTGTGAGAAAAATGTGCAGTTCACTTACAGCTATTGACTTGAGGTTTATATAGTATTGCCAAGTCCTGGAATGAATAAAGCTTTAGTGTTGGAGCATTTGTTCAGTGCAGTTTTTTAGGCTGAAGCAATGAGGAAATACATACCTAGATTCCACATATATACTAAAAAGGAAGGGTTTGGATGGCAAGTAACAGATGTGACTTGTTTAAAACTTGCAGTTCTCTTAAGAGAAAATTTTCAATCAGTCCCTCGAGAATTCAGGAGTTTTGAAGGATTGTGTGGGACGAAGAACAGCGTCTTGTAAAGTCCACGTTTTGGTTGACATCCCATAACATGCAGGTGAGATGTGGGTCATTTCAGCCTCACACATGTTGGATGCTCTGTGTCACAGACTAACATGCCACATTCTGCTGAAGACACAGCTCTTCTGGGGAAGCCTCAGCAGAGCTTTCATTCCTCATCATGTGCATCCTTCCTCTTATTTGTAACCGCAGCGCACACTCGCTTGTCCACTCCTTTTTCACCGGTTCATTTCTTTTCTTGAGTGTTCCGAGGTGCTCATCTGCCGAGGAAGCCTCTCTGCTCCTCCAGCTGTCACTCACACCTCCCGTGCGGGATGTTTCCCCATGTGCTGACCCTGCTGGGATGGGACGGGAGCGGCTGTGCCGGGATCTTGGTGGAGCCGCTCGTGTTCCAGGCTGGAACAGGGTCGGGAAGGCTCACAACTCATTTCTCAAGCGCAAGAATGTTTGCTGTTCTTTCGTGATCGCCACGGGTGCTGGCACTGACATATTCAGTTTTACAGCGACACACAAGGCCACCTGCAGGAGCAGCTCGTACCTGGTGCTTCCCAGAGGTTTGGGATAAGAAGGATCATATAAAGAGGGGCAGCACTCAGAAATGCAGGTATTGCTGCTATTATGTAGACAGAGAAGACATGAAGCAAATGGAAATCAGAATTATTTCAAGAAATACCATAACTGTTGGTGAACATGACTGCAACTACAGACAGAGGGAGATATTCTCCCAATAGAAAGGCAGAGAAAAAAAAGAAATAAAAAGGCATGAGCATTCTAGTTCCAAGATGTGATTTGTGGAACATTACACGATAGCCTCGAGGATGTATTATTGCATGTAATGAGAGGGGCTGGGAAGGAAAACGATCCAAAGACACAAAAACACGTCTAGAGTGAACCAAGGGAGCAGCATTTTGGCATGCTTATGGAGATACCACTTCTCCCTTGGCACATCGGGAAAGAGATGAGGTTTGCTGGATCTCTTTCATTCCATTGGATCCATCAGGGAACACTTCTGCCAGGAAATCCAGATAAGTAATGGCACAAGTTGCTAGACCCTTCTGTTGGCAGACTGGAGACAAGATGTGTCTGGCACAGCTGGGAGGGAGGGAGGGAGGGATGGAGGGATGGAAGGAAGGCTTTTTGTCCAGACTGGCAGTGTTGGGACCCTTTTGGCAGCCTGCAGTTAGCTCACATTTGTAACTCCTGTGGTGCACAAATGTCTGCAACACCATACACTTGCTGGATGGGCTTTGCTGGGTACCCAGGGTTGCAGAAGAATTGCAGATCAGTCGATACCCAGAAGCGCCATCAGGACCCTTCCTCACAGCAGTTTCTGGTGGCAGAGAACACTGGATTCCTAAGCTTGCCATGTCTCATTCTGACTACAGAAAGAGAAAAACTGTGCACATCCGTGCATGCCATGCTTAAGTGAGCTGCTGCTGCTGCAGAGAGGCTGTGTGTGCCTAGGTGGAGCCCCAGACCATCATAACTACCTCACCCAATACCTGGGCTGTGCTGCTACACTAAAGAGTATTGAAATCAATCTCATCAGGATGCCAAGATAAACAAGTAGTACAAAAAAATAGTTGTTACAAAATCACACCAATTCTTACTGTGTAATATTTTTGCAGGGGGGTAGAACTGGCTCGGCGGCACATCTCTTGAACTGTGCAGAAGTGGGTGAAATTTAGATAATCAGACGAAAGGTGTCCTTCTCAATCTTCAAGGCAGAAAAATCACACAGCTGAGCTTTGTCACTTGGAGGTGAATGCTGGCAGGAATCAGTCAGGAGCAGTAGGTTTTAGCACACTCAAAAAACCAAACCAAAACCCAAACAAATCAAGAAGCTGGAAATACTCGATGTTGCCAGTGCTAGGCTGCAGCTGGAGTCATAGGAAGCAGTGCCACAGCTTTTTTGACACACATTTTGACAAGTTCACTTCTACTGCTGCATCAGTGGTCCAAACCCTTGGTGTGCCCCCATGGGACACCCGCAGTAGAGGGGTGGTGCTGTGTTATTTATTTCTGGGGCACTTGTACAAGGAAGGGACGGGCACTGTGCAGTCAGTTATAAAAAAGTTATAAAACAGACTCAGATGCTGGCTTTTAAAAACAAGGATTTTCTGGCTTTTTTACCAGTTTGAGTGAAAACGATCAAAAATTTAGTCCTTTTTTTTTAAAAAAAATTAGGTTACTGGCCATTGTAGAGGAGTAATTGATGCAGAGGATGCAGCATTTGTAACTACTGCAGCTCACAGAATCAGGCTCACAGAACGGGTCAGGATGAGGGGAGCACCGTGGGTCACCAACCCCCCTGCTCAAGCCCGGGATTGCACTACCAGTTGTTCGGCAATGTCTTTTACAGCTTTAACAAATAACGGAGTTGTCAGGATCAGCTTCGGTGGCAAGGGTGCGGTGCTGTCGTGCAAAACCATTTTTGCCGAAGTTTGCACTTCAGTGCAGACAGTGCAGCCTTGAAGCTCTCACTGATGTTCCTTGTCCAAACGGGGGTAAATCTGGGGAGAAGCGGCAGCTTGTCCGTGAGGGCCGCGCTGCGGAGCGCCTCTGTGTGTCCCGGGCAGATCCAGCGGCCCGGCAGAGGCTGCAGGCCCCGGCCTGGTTCCCGTTTTCCCTGGGGAATCCCGGGTTCCCCCCGGGCGGGCCGGGCCCAGCGCTCCGCCCCTCAGGGCGCGGGGCCCGCGGTGTGCGCGGCGGGCCGGCAGGGGGCAGCAGAGCGCCGCGGGAGGCGCGCGGGTCCCGGCGCGGCCCCGGCTCCCTCAGAGCTCGGCCCGGCAGCGCCGGCAGATGGCGGCCGTGCCCTGCCTTGCCCTGCCCTGCCCTGCCCTACTGTGCCCTACTCTGCCCTACTGTGCCCTGCCCTGCCCTGCCCTGCCCTGCCCTCCCCTGCCCTGCCCGGCCCTGCCCGGCCCTGCCCGGCGGTGGGTGCGGCTCCCGGCCCAGGGTCGAGCGGCCGCGGCTCCCCCTGCTCGGGCCCGGCGATCCCCCGCCCCAGCGAGCCCCTCGCCTCCGCGTTCCTCCCGGCGTGTGGCAGCGCCGTGAGGGGCCGGCCTGCGGCCAAAGGCGTCGCTTTGCCGGTGTAAACCCTTAGGAGCATCCCGCTGGGATTGCCCTCCCTGTTCAGCGCACGACAGTCGGCTGATACCATGCCCCGCAGGTTGACATTTTTTGTTTCTTGACAACTTCATACATCTTTCTAGCAGGTTTTGTTTTGGACGGAGGTTTTCTGCGTATTTACTGTCTCGTCTAAACCAAGTGCAATGTGTAATATTCAGACGCGTTGTGAACAAGCAGAATTTGTTAGCTTGTTAAAATTAAGTGGTTCCTAGTAAGCACAGGGTATAATCCTATACTTAGGCTTTTGGCTCTCATTTATTTCGCAGCACAACTTTTTGTCTTGGACACACACTTCAGCGCTACAAATTAATGTTTGAGGTGAGACACCGCTTTGCCGCTGGCAAGGAAAGCTTGCTTTTGTAGTAGTAGTGACTAATTTACACGCCTGCCCCCGCTCTCTTTCTAGCCTTCTATTCATAAGCAATATATCAAGGGTGGACCAATGCCAGCAGAACAGTCTGTCTTCAGGAAAGATACTAGCTTTTTTTTCACCCTTGCTTGACTCTCTACTTGTGCTGGCACAGAAAGTCTGTCAGTACAACCTCCATCGTTACCTTATTTTTCCTTGTTTCCTTTCCTCCTACTCCAGTTCCCTCCAACCCTTCGACTTCTTCCTGATAAATATCTTGATGCTGAGGAAGGCGCTAACAGGAGTTTGTGAGTGTTTTAATTTAGAAGTCATTCTTTCTGAGATTGATTTCGAGGAAGCAAAAGTCCCTTTGTAACTGTCACTTGAATATTTCACGTCTGATACAAATGCCTTGTCTGCTTTGCTCAGGTTTATTACGAGCTACTCTGTAGCCACAGAAGTCCTCAGGCTTCTTGCTGAAATTGCACCCAGCCATCCCTTTCTGCAAGGCGAGGGAAAAAGGAGGTCCACAAGAGTTCACGTTAACAATGACTCTAAATGCCCATTTCCCGCACATCTTTGCTAGCACAAACAGCAAAAATAGTCCACTTGCACAGAATCTGATTCAGCTTTCTTGCATTCCGCAATAACAGATGGATTGCTAGACTGTTTACTGTTGCTTTCCACAAACTTCCTGTTAGTAAACTCCTGTATTATTTATGAAACAAAAAAATTACAAAGAAGTATCTTAGCTGATTACTGTCTGCTGGTGAACCACTTCCAGAGAAACTTTTTATACAAATATGTGTACGGGAGCAAAGGTCCCTTCTGATGCAGTTGTTGGGTTTTATTATTATTTTTACAATTGTTTGTTTCATGATTTCCTGTGACCCTGGTTTGCTGTGCTTCTGAACAGGTATTTCCTGCACTTGGACGTTTGCAGTTGGGTCAAGGTATCTGTGAATGTGTAAAGGAGTGAGGGAGAAAAAAAAAAGCAGCATACATACATGTTACAGAGATCAGCTATGAAAAAGAAATATTCAAAGCCTTGCTGCTTTGCAATGACAATGATGAATCAGATTTTACTAATGTGGTATTAATCTCTGCTGACGTAGCTTAGGAAGCCGAGTGTCTCGGAGCTTTTTGACAGAAAACAGGGAATAGTGCTGTGTTGACCACCTTCATGCTACTTCTGACATAAGTAGATAGTAAATGCGAAGAAACTTTATTTTTCTCTCAGACTGGCTGTTAAACTCCACAAAACAGAGGAGCTGAGAGGAGCACTTTCTTTGCACTGCATACCGCAGATTAGACTGATTTCTGACTCTCATTGATGTGAGAGAGGAGGCCAGCCTGAAATCTGTCTGTACAATTTTGTCAAGAGAGCTAGTGAATTTTAAAAATCATCTGTAATAAAAAAGAGCAGAATGTAATGCAAAAATATGAAATTCGTATATTAACAAAAGTACTTTTAGTGTTTTTAGAAATAACACTTGACCTAACAGTCATTCTGTTTTTTTTAAATTGTTGCTATTATATTTCATTGAGATTCTGTTCTATTTATGTATTCTGTATGAATGAATTGGCTGCTCCACCTGATATTTATGATTGTAGTCATGCATTATATATACACACAGAAACAGAATGAAATTTTTCCTGATCTCAGACACTGACAATTTTTCCTCAAGATTTTTTATTTGATTTCCTAAACCAAAACCAAAACTCAAACCAGCATTGCAGAGCGAGCACTTTCTAATGTTATCCCTGCTACACGGATCATTCATTGCATGAGGTTTAACAAAAAAAAGGCTGCTGTGTACTCTAGACAACTGCAGGGTGCTGATTAAATCATCACATACCTTTATAAGATCTGTATTTGCAAAAAAACCTGGTATCAGATGTAACAGGGCATTTACTGGTCCTGGGGCAGAGCTCATTCCTGAGTGTTTGTGTGAGACAGCGTCACACATTTCAAGAAATAGTAGGAATGTTTTCTCTGAGCAAACTCTCTTTTCTCTGCCTCCTCAAACACCCTCGCTCAGAGCTCCCGCTGACAGAAACAGAATTCAATAGTATTAAGGCAGATGATCAGTGGCACTATCTCCTGATGCTTCAATCCACCAACAAGAATCCTGTGACAGATGTTTCTGCACTTTATGCAAATAGGAACTTCATGGATCAGTTTTCTTTTCCTCCACGGAATATATGCAGCTGGAAAATAGAAAGCCAGCTCTATGGCACAAAGTGAGGAAGGGAAAAAAAAAACAAAACAAAACATGCCGCTGACCAAGCAGGCAGCCGGGAGATAGCGATCTGTAGATGTGAAATCAAATAATTAAACTGCTGCTTCTCAGGATCACTTCTGGGCTTAATGAAGTCGTGTATGCGATGATATAGGTTTTGTGGGCTCTGTCTCCAACAGCACTGTGGCTCACAAGTAATTTCTGAAACGGGAAAAAGAGATCTTTCCTGTGTTGTGTATAATGTTCCCTTATAAATCTTTTTCTTTATTTTACCCTGTCTGATACGCTGTTTTCATTCTCACAGTAGTTGTGGATAGCTGCATTGGATGTGATACGTAAGTGTATTAAAATAGTGGAATTTGCACACGAAGAAAGGGTTTCAGCCTGTTATATGTAATCAATAGGGTATAGACATTTATATAAATTGAATGGGTTTAGCTATGTTCTTTATAATAGCATGGAAAGCTGGACATGTGAGAATGACTGATGAAAAGAAGAAGAATAATTTCCTTCCTGTTGGTTGAAAGGGAAAAAACCCCTTACACTTAGTGAACCAGAGGACGTTCTAAGGAAATGTAGTTTTACAAATTATTGTGTAATACATAAAATCATGCAATATGGAAGAGCTGTAGAATCCCACCTATTATTATCCTAGAAAATCATGAAAGGTGATCCTAAATGCAATAATTTTTAAAAAGCTATTTTATTACTGTTAATAAATAAAATCAATACCATTATTTTAGACTGATTTGTTCTTCTTCTGATTTTATATATTTCTTTGAAGATTTCCGTGGAAGTATTTTTTATCATCAGACATCAGGATAAGTCTCATGAATTGTTAGACAATGTCTATATCTTATTTTCTCGGTGAGGCTTTTGTTAATTTTGTATATTTTAGGTGTTTTAAAATCTCTCGTGTGTCACAAATTTTTTTTTCAATATTTTCACTTAATACTTAATTCAAAGCCTGTATCTGGTACTGTGTGAACATTCAGTCAGAATTTATGATAAATTTTATTTATAAATACAGAAAGCCTGGGGGTTTTTTTGACATGGTATTGTCTAGAATCTTGTCTTCATTTCATGACTAGTCAAAATCTGGGAAAAGATCTTTATTCAATTCAGATGTACTGCATGATTTATTTCAAAAGCCTTCTTCTGTACTTCTTCTAGTTAAATTTACAAAAAAACCTTAGTGATTTTACCTGGATTTATTTTAATTGAGTTTCTTTAAAAAAAAAGCAAGCACAAAACCAACACCCAAAGATGTAGTGCCATTTCTAGGAAAAGAGGAGAGAAAGGCTCTGCGTGTGGAAATGACAATCAAGCCACACTGACTCCAATTCAGATACCAGCAAATACTTGCCAATCCGTCTGTATGTACTATATCGTGTCTGATTTTGCAAGTGGCTGTGCAGCTACTGAAGTTCTGCAGTTAAGGTACAGCTTGAGCTGACCTGTGTCTGAAGAGTCAAATACAATTCTAGATTCAAGTATTAATAGAATAAACTTAATTTTATTTTTTTTATAGGTGCAGCTGCATTTTCGATTTAATTATAGGCTCCCACAGTAGTAATTTTTCCGTGACCTACTCAATCTCAAAAGTCAGAAAATTGCTTCTTTTTTAAAGCTGACAATAGCACGGTATGTTTCCAAAGGAAAAAGACAAATTACAGCAAATCATTACTTTAAGCATATTTAAATAGCCAGGAAGAAATCCTAATTGAAAAGTTTGCTAAAATGTGAAAAAGTTAGTGGCGCTTTTTTTCTTTTTTAGAAGAAGATTATTCTCATGTTTGTAACATTGCATGCTGTTTATGATACGATGCCTTTCCTTTCTCTGCTCACCCTCTACTTCTTCTTTTCTTTCTGATGAGGTTAGACACAGCATTTTTAGGAAGCAAAAATTTTAACTGGAGAGAAATTAATCTATAGATGTGTTTAATAATGTAACTTGACTATTCTTTGTGAAGCTGAGCCAAAGATAATGGGAATCTTTGTATTTCTTTGCATGGGCTCCAGATCAGTCTGTGAGGCTTTATTATCCAGTAGCAGCATTACTGCCAATAATGGTATTCTAACCACAATTGTTCAGAAAGGACAAAAAACCAGGGTACCATAAAATAGACTTGGCAGTCATGAAATGCACCCTGGTCCTTCCAGAAACCTCTTCCCCAATAAACCTATGCTCTTCCCCAATTATCTCTGGTTCTTCTCATGTTGTTTCCTGCTTCTGAACTTTCCCCCAGCAGGGCCCTTTCCCTGACAGCCCTCTAGGATTGTGGCAGGGATTTTGGCAGCTCATCCCGAGGGTATCTGCATCAGGCCATCTCCCAGAGAGCAGAGGCAGGACAGCCCCAGGCCCACAGGAGATTTTGAAGGGATTGGTGAATGCAGACACCACAGGAGGGGGCAGGCTGGCCAGCAGGAACCACTGTTGGCATTCCCTCATGAAAAAAAGGAGAAAAAGAAAGCTGGCACTGGGAACCCTTCTTCTGCCATGAAATAACTGGGAAAAAAATCGTTGTCTGTTAAGGTAGGTAGCCATGGTAATGTGCCTTCAGCAGTTTCCCCAAGGCAGCTCATGGAAGAAGGTGTTCCTCTCCTGTATCTGCTGAACTGCTTGAGCTCTTCCCCATCCCTATGTTCTGCATTTCCTATATCTAAATCACTGAAGCTGTTAAAATTAGGCCCAGACCACCGTCCCCTGACAGAAAGCAGTGGTTAGCATGATTCTTATTACAAAAAAGGACAACCATCAGAGGGGAAATCTGCTGTATTTTTCACTTATTTTCCAGCAGGTCAGGTTTATCTGTGTGCCTCTTCCCACAAGGCACACAAAATGCTGTAGCCCTTAGACCCAGAGCAGTGCAAATGGACAGTGGAAGGGCTGGTTCCCGTGTGAGGGGCAGCTCAAAGTGAGTGCAGGAGCAGCACTGCAGCCTCCATTTGCAGCTGTGCTGGGCCAGTTGTCCCGCAGCTGTTCGGAGTTGAGATCGCTCTGTTCTCTATCCTGGTGCTGCTCCTCTTCTGGCCTGTACGTCAGAGGAGCTGTGTGCAAAGCCAGTCAGCATCCAAGGATTGTTCTGGCAAGCAGTGTTTTTCGTTTAAAGCCAAAATGAGAAATGAGGTAAAGTTTGTCTTACTTGCCTGATTCTTTCTCTTTCTGTCACTTCTGTTTTCTTCACTCGTGTGAAAAAAGGGGGAGTTTGAGGGAGGTGGACTTTTCTTGCTTTTTTTTGGTCCAATTTTTCAGTCATTTATGAGACTATGCTGTTGTGTTTTCTGACCCACCTGATTGCAGACCAGGCTGATCTACAGTCTTATTTTTATGACAGATGGCTGATCACCAGCACAGCTGAGTTAGGAGCCTCAATGAAAGAACCTTGACCCCTCAGCCAGCATCTCTTGAGGAATTCTCTTTGTTGGGTGCTTTCAGCTGAGGCCTCCCCCAAAGTCGAAGGTGATTTCTATTTGCCAAGTGGGAAGACAACAGGAGGCAGAATAAAGATGAAAATCTAAGCAGTCAGTTGAACTTGTTCAGACTGATACCAGCCCACGGTATTCAGGCAGCAGCTAACCCAAGGTTTCCCTAACCTTGGCAGAAGTGCAGGAAATAGTTGCAGGAGGATGAAGTGTTCTTGAACTGTTTCTCCAATGTATCAAGCACAAGCAGGCTATTCTTCAATATTAAGCACGTGCTTCTCTTTTCTTCCCCTTTAAAGAAACTTTTTATTGTGGACTATAAAAGGGGGGGAGAAAAAAAATCAATCAATCTCTGTTTGTGGACCCCTGTGCTGCATCTACACTATCCAAGGACAAAGATGCAAATCAGGACCTCCCCAGCATAATAGCATTTATAAGGCAAATTTCTTGTTGAAGTCTTATAGCAAAAGAAATAGCTGTGCTCAAGTGTTAAACAAAAAGAAAAAAAAATTAACCACATTCTTTAAAACATCGGCTTCACTGGTTACATCAGAAACAGCATTCCAGATAAAAGCAGCATGATGTGAAAAGACCTGATCAGCAACATATTGATGTCTGGGCTTGGGGACTAATGTAAGAACTTAAAGACTTGGCTAGAGAATATTTCTTGAGAAGCATAAACATATAAGAGGATGCCAAACCATGAAAGGCTTCCTTTGCACTGAGAATTCAGAAATCGGCGTGTTGACAAGCAGAGAAGCCAATGCTGCTAGCAAAGCACATAGGGTGATGAATAAACTCAGATTTTGGGAGCCTAGGATGAGATCTAGGAAGAGGCCAACCGATTTAGCCATGTTTTCAAGTCTCTACACCCAGCATTTAGGTGCTGTCAAGCCTCAGGCCTTCCCCCCCAGCTGCCAGTGATGACGTCTCACGGACTGGGGCAGCCGGCTTTGATTCAGGATGTGTGTGTGAGTGTTCAGTTCTCAGAGGGGATGGAGAGACTACTGAGAGACTGACTGCAGCAGGCTGGCTGAGCCATTTGTTGAGACTATGGGAGAGTCAGGTTTAATTTCCTGCTCAAATGCGCTGCATTTTCTTGCTGTTGGCTCAGCAGTAGGCTCCTGGAGTGCCTCCCTGGAGGCCAGATACACCTCCTCCTGTGTACCAGGGGAGAGCCTGGAGGCTGTGTGGGATCTGAGCTGTTCTCTGGCTGGCACAGCACGTTCAAGGCAGATGTATGCCTCTGTAACTGTGACATCCCACTAGCGTCTCTGGAGCTACTGCAGCAGGAATGCTGGCTTGAAACACTTGAGCCACGAGCAAAGCAAGTGAAGAGATATGGCTCATGCAGTTCTTAAATGTGAGACCTGGCCACCCATTCTTAATTAGGGGAGTCTCTCTGAGATGCCAGCAGAGAAGCAGTATTATTCTCTTGTGAGGGAAAAATGCAGTTTTCCTCCAGCTGCACTTACAATTGTATAGTTCAATAATTAGCTGAGAAATAATTGACTTACATATGAAGCAATATAGCAATGGAAAGGTGGTTGTTAGGTACTAGCTAATGTGCAGTCTAATTTTTGATGGATAAGCTAAGTTTAAAAGCTATATTCTAAGGCAAATGAACATATCTGCAAAAATATGGGATGTACCTACGATGAGAAAATAACCCCTCTTTACCTAAAAGAGAGACTTGAGAGGGCAGCCCATGGGAAAAAACACTGATGGCTTCGTCTTTTGCATTTAGCATAAGCCTACCATGCTACCACCCAAGATAAACACTGTCTTTTTCTGGTTTGGGAAAGATCTTGAATGTCCTTTAAACTTGTTGACTTGCTCCACTTTTGTCAGGCCTTCTTGCATAAGCACATTGATCCCAACACAATCATCTGTTGAGATGTACTCATGTTATTGTCAGGTACCTCCTGGGGGCTGAGCAACTACCCTGGGAGGATGCTGGTAAGTACTTGCAGGCACCTCTTCTTCAGCAAAGCGATCAACGTCTGTGCAGCTGATGGCTCTCATTCTTGTTTGGTTGGCAGGGATGGTGTCACTAAACTTGAGCTCACTTGTCACAATGGAATTTAATTATCTGCTGGAGAGAAGCCCTGACAGCTGTGGCGTAGGTTTTTTGATGTGATGTTGCCTGGATCGCAAGAAAAATATCAAGGGCTGGTGAGAACAGCCATGTTCTAAAAGCATCTCTGCCTGGGTTAGACCACTGCCTACCAAAGAGGTATGTGTGATTATCTTGAAGTTATTTATTGACTGTCATGTCAGATCGTGGTTAAAGTTTATCTTTACTGCAAGTTGTCCTCAGGAATTCTTTTAGTTCATCAAAAGTAACTTTTCTTTTCCAGGGCTTAGGTTGGAAGCACAGTGTTTGTTTACCACATCGCCCCTGGGTTTGCCTTTGGCTTGTGCTTCCTGTGGGAGAGGCAGTGGGTCTGTTGCTGATTCCTACAACATTGACATCTGTGATGGCCTTCTGTAGTGAAACTCTTTTCCTAGCAGCAGCATCAGGTAAGACCTCGTCATTTTCTTGTGGTAATGGTTATTGTTGATAAACGAAGGAAATGTGAGCTGAAAAAAAGTGCAAGTGGTTTGTGTATGTGTGTGTTTGTTTTGTGGTTTGTTTTTTAATGGAACATTGCCTTAACTTGTATACCACAGTACTGGGATTTTTTAATTTTTAGCTTTTTTCTTGTTGGCAAACAAGTACTCATACCAGTAGCTCTCTAAGGTTGCTGACATGCTCTGAAGGCACTTTTACAATAAATTCTGCTATACACTTGCACAAGTAAAGGACCCATACTGTGAATAGGAAGATGGCCCATCTGCCATTTTGTTGCCCTACTGTCAGCCTTGGAGAAGCACCCAACAACCCAGATGCACACACACACCTTTGGGAGACCTAAAGGTAGACCAGGATTTACCCCCTGGATCCAGAAATATTGTCCCTCAACCACTGAAAAATGAGCCTCTTTTCTGTGGGGAATCTGTGGGAGCCAAGCTACACCACACCAGAGGCTACAATGCATGCCTTTTGGGAAGCCCCCGCTGTGTCCCCTGGGCTTCAGGCAAGCTCTCCCTAAAACACAGAATGGTCTGAGTTGGAAGAGATCCACAAGGATCATCAAGGCCAACTCTTAGGTGAATAGCTCCTATAGGATCAAACCCACAACCTTGGCATTATTAGCACCTGCTCTGACCAGTGGAGCTGATATCCTGGGGACCATGGCTCCAGTCCCTTCCTTCCCCTTCTGGGGCTAAAGCAGAAAGTACATTTTCAGTGGTGGAGGGGAGGTACTCCATCACCTCCATTAAAAAAGGTTGAAGCCTTCTTGGCCCCGAGGACGTTTTTCTGTCTGGAGCCTTTCTGTGTATTGAAGAACAGATGCTTGTGCACCCTTTAGGCCAGTGTCAGATTAAACCATGCATGGTGCACGCTCGTGTTTCTTGTGCCTGTTGTCCTGGAGCTTCCTGGAAATTAGACACACAGCTGTACTTTCCAGCACCAGGCAAAGGCAAATGAGGGCAAAGGCACCTCATTTCAGCTCGAGGTAAGGACCTGTGCTCCTGCCTCGAGCTGAAAGGGATGACCTGTCTGGTGAGAGCTTTGGGAAGGAGTTTCTTCTCCAAAAAGTGAGTGTGTTGTAATATGTTTACATTATTCACTGTCAGCTCTCGATGACTGCCATTAGGATTAGAAAGAATTTGGAAATTCTGGAGTTAAAAGTTTGTAAGTTGCATGAAGATAACACTTAATAAACACAAATACATGCTAGGGAGGTATTTTTTTCATCCTTTTAATATGACTTTTAGACTTACGAGCTTTTATCTTATTTTATGAGGCCATGTGAAATAAATTAAATGTAACACAAGATGCTGTTAAAAAAGATTTTATGACATTGAGAACTGGTTCTATATTAGGACCAGATCCTACAAAGGCTTATTGATGTGAGCAGTTCTGCTCCCATAGATAAGCTATGGAGTCAGCTATGGCTAACCATTTAAATGCTCAGAATCAGGCCCTCATTTTGGATGCACTTCTCATTGTTAAATCAATGTGAAAGTGAAATCTGTCTCCTCTCAAAAGGAAATTGCCAAGACTTTCTACGCTGAGATTTGGGATCTGTAGAAAATGAAGCCTTTTTATTTTTTCTCCCCTCCAATAATCTGTTCAGTGAACAAGCTGTGAAAAATAGTTCTATATTTTTTCCATGTGATGCAGCAGACGGTAAATTTCCATTTAAAAGAATGATCAGAGTAGCTGCTGGCACTGAACTCTGTTGTCTTAGTCAAATCTACTTACAAAGAGTTTACAGCAATACAATAGCTTATTATTTCACTCAACCAGAAATCAGATGAAAAAGGCAAAGGGGAAGCCTGAAGTGGGTTCATGGTCAGATTTCTTTTCTTCCTTAACATCTTGGGGTTTTTTTAATGCAGGAGTTGAGATCAGTAGTTTTATGTATAAGGAGGAGACTACTTCTTTTCACCTCTACTTTTGTATGCTGTGAAATAATCAGACTACACACTTCTATAGTGCCTTTCTTCTGGGGATCTGAAAGCACTTTACAAACATTAATTAAAGTCTCACAACACCCATGTGGAGGTAAAGGAGCATTGTTTGTGTATCTAATGCAAAGGCTTAACCTGATTCTTTAAGTACTCTGCCAGGAAAAGAATGGAATAGCCAAAGCAAATTAATCTAACTGAATTGCTGGGAGCGCATATACGTGTATGTGCGTGTGTATATGTGCATATATGTGTGTGTGTCCGTGTGTGTGCCAGCATCTCTGTGCTGCTGGAAGCCTCAGACTGCACCTCCTCTGCCCTGCACGTCCTGCCTGTTATTGTCTCAGGGGATTTGATGTGTGCTGCTGCTTCTCTCCGCACAATGACTCGGATCCATCAACAAATGTGTATTTTCCTGAGGATATTCTTCCCCCTGAGGAAAGCTCGCATTGCCATTGATGATGCTAAGATTAGTTTTAAAAATATAGAAGGCAGAAAAAGTATTTTTCTTGATCACCAAATTTGTGAATGAAAATAATAGGTGGGGTTTTTTGCCACCTGAACTGGACCCCTCTAGTGGAGGCTCCAGCGCCTCTCCTCTTTGATTGCCACTTGTTCTCCAGCCTGGTGACCTTGTCCTTGTTGCTGTTACTTCCAAAGTCTCCCCATCCCAGGGAGTTTTGGCTGCAGCCCTGCAGAGAGAGAGCTGTGGGGTGGGCTTGGCTCCTTTTGGGGCTGCCAGATCCTCTCCATGTCTGGAGGCAGGAGAGGGGCAGCATCCTACTGCAGCTTAATGCTGGGCTTGGCTTGGCTACCCACAGTAGCAATGTCTACATCAAAGTATCTTAAATTATTTTGCAGAATATTTTACAGAATTTTATAGAAAGGGTGTTACCCTCCTTGAGAAGGGCTTTTAGCATCATTCCTGCAGAGGTGTATTCCCTTTACTTTGCCATGTAGGTGCCCACCCCATGCCCTGGATGGGAGGTGGAGTTGTGCTGAGTATCTCCACTTGTCCACCTTTTCTGCTTTGATTTCCTGCTGCTGTCTCTTCAGCCTCAGCAAAAGGCCAGAGCAGCCCCAGCCCAGGGTATCCAACAGGGAAGGCTGATTCATCTTGGCTTCTAGTTACACTGGCAGAAATGAAGTGAGGGAATTAATCAAAATGGATGAAACTCAAGCTGAAGGACCAAGAAACTCTTACTTCTATTTTCAGCTCAGTGCTGTAGTGCACGGGCCTTTCTCTGTGCCTCTCTCAGGCACTTTCACTTGTGCAGCTCAGAGCTGCTGAACTCTTGCAGCCTGACTTCTCTTTTCCTTAGACAAATCAAATGAAAAAAAAAAAATTGTAACCAGTAGAAAAAAAAATACAGGATGGCATTATTTTCTTTCTTTGGGTCAAAGCTGTAGGGAAATAGGTCCACATGGCTACCATGAGTTTGAAAGGTGGTCGGATGGCTATTAAAAGCAAAAAGGGCCCCAGAGCCATGAGCTTTTGTCAGCCCTAGAACTCACATGCTATTACAATCTAAAAATGCTTTTGGATCACCAGCATTAGATCCTTTTCTTAATCTTCATCATCATGTCTTCTTTCTGCTAATTTTACTTTCTCTGTCTGAGATAGGATCTAAGATCTTCAGTGCAAAGAGAGCATCTTTTATCTCTGTAAAGTGTCATGCAAACTTGGGGTGGTACATAAATATTTAATAATAATATTAGTGGTGAAGATTGAAGTCCTGGAGGAACATGTCTCCTTCCATGCAGATGTAGAACATATCTTGGTAATTTGGGTACTGTTTCATTTCCCTGGGGAGAATTTCTCTGCTTACTCATTTTCTCTGTCATCATCTTGGGTAAGGCTATTGGGGCACACTACTCCTGACTGGGAATGACTTAATTAGAATTGGGCAAATAACTGCTTTTTCACCATAGGCTTTGAAAGAAATTCCCCTAAAATACAAGTTCCCTTTTTTTCAAGTTAGAAAAATCTGAAGGGGAAAATTGCCCAGAGGTGCCCAAAAAGGAGACACGTGTGCACCCTTGAGGTGCTGGAGGTGGCTGACCTGTGCTCCCTGACAGCAGTGGAGGTGCTTCAGCTGGGGCAGCATCAGAGGAAACAGGCTGCAAGGAGCTCCAAGCTGCCCCAGCACTCTGCTCATTGACTCTTCTTACTTCTTTTCAGTAGTCTAAATATTTTTTTAATAGTTTGGCTATATAACTAGATTCACTTTACAGAAGGGTTTATACTGTACCTTACTTAAAACTTGAATTTTCTAATGACTGTAGCCAATAGCAATTATTTTAAAATAATGAAGACAAATAAACACATTAAATTTCCAAGCACTACATTTTTCTCATTCATTTATGACTTAATAGACTTCAGTGTATATGTTCAGCCTTTACTAATTGCACAGTTGACAATTCTTTATGACTTTGAGGAGTTCAACATTTTCTATCTTTACTGGCTGCATTCTCTTAGCATAATCATAGTCTTAATTTTATTTAACTTATGCTAAAGCAAAATATGAATCTAAACCACAGGAGGCAAATAAAACACGTCATTGTACAGTTCACTACATTTTATAAAACCATTTTACAACATGAACCATCCACCCGTTCTGTTCAATGGAGTAAATGGGATCTAACCATGCTTTAAGGACTGCGCTCATCTTTAAACTGATTAGTTTCTCTCCTTATTACAAAACGCAGGCATCTATACCAGGTCTAATGTCTAATTTTATATACAATTAAATGGGTATGCCCTGTTGCCTCCAGCATAATCATTTAATCATTGTTATTTACCTTGAGGCTTTTTGGATAGGATCAGAGACCCATTTCTCCCCTTGCTGTGTGGTGTGGGGCAGCCTCAGCAGGGAGGAGACCCTTATGGTCCTGGTTGCCACATGTAAAATGGGATGGAGATGTACAGAAGGGTCAAGCTCATGACCTGGAGTCGGTGGGAGATCAAGGAAGACTGAGCCTCGTGCCTGGTGGTGGTTGGGCAGTGGGGATGGGGTGGGAAGGTGGAGACAGGGACTGGTGTCAGTGGGGTCACTGGAGGGGCAGGGGCAGAGCGGTGCTGCAAGCTCTGCCTGCTTCCCTCTGTGCCAGATTTGGAGTGCATGTCCTCAGGACCCAGTAAAAGGCTGTGGGGCAGCAAGGCAGGGTTGGGGGGCTCGTGGGGCAGCTCTGGAGATGGGTCTGGTGGAGATGAGCACTTCAGGGAGTGCTGTGACGGTGCAGCACTAGTCACAGTCTGCTGACCAGGGCACCTACACGGCGATGCATCTTCCCTGCTCTGCACCAGGAACACGGAAAGCAAACGGTGCCTCGACCGAAGGTTAATGCTTGTATAAATCCCCCAGGGCAGGGAGGAGGCAGCCGGGGCTGGCAGCAGCTCAGCAGCCGGGGCTGAACGTGGGCCGGGAGCCCATTTGCTCATAGCAGCGCCTGCCTGGTTAAACCCGCAGCCTGCACATGGCTTTAACCAAGCGCGGTGCAGCGACGCGAGCGAGGGGCTGCCTTTGGCATCAGGGCTCTGCTCGGCCCCGCGGAATGGGAGGAAGGCTCAGATTTGCACCGGCGAACAGGCTTCCTTCTTTGCTTACTCTTTTTAATTTTTTTTTCCTTTTCTTTTTAAAATCGTGTTTAACACTTGTACAATTTGGTGAAATTACAAGCCCGCGAGGACAGAGAGAGAAGCCAGTCTGTTTAAAAAATAAAAAGAGGACATGATTACTTTGCTGAAGCTGTACTTTCTATTTTCTCTTCCAAAAGAGACAAAGGGAATAAATACTTAAAACCCAGTGGTGACGACAGTGAAGCAATCATGCAGTCGCTGGATACCTTTGTCTCAGGGAGGCATGTAGTCATTTTTACATGTCTGCCACTGGGTGTCAAACCTTTCTTTTCTTCCCCTTTCCATTTTGGATGGCCAAACTGATTATCTAAAATAGAAAATTAGCACACAATGGCTTTACTCTGTGATACCCCTTATGCAACTAATGGGCAAAGCTTGTTAATTGGTTGTAAATGCCAGCAGGTTGCCAAGATAATACTTCAGAAATAAGCGGGTATTCTGATAATTACAGCAATCTTCATCTATAAAAGCTTAAGTAGATGAAGTACTGGCTGGCTTAAAACCAAGATTTATCCCGCTGCACTCGCATTAAAAGAAAAAATAAGATGAAAACAATAATGTAGCAAAACAATTATATAGCAGGAAGCGTTGTAGGTTTTAGAGATTGTGAAAACTCAGAAAGTAAAACAGTGCTGTAATAACCAGTTATGGAAAAATAGGCCATTTACATTTGTGTATAATTAAATAGTAGGCTATGCAATTTCACTTTTTAAAGTAAACTGCCTTTTCCTTTTTTTATAGGGCAACGTAGCCATAATTGCTGCATTAAAGCTTTAATGAAAGAAAAAAGCAGCAGATCAAGATGACATGTAACATCCACATTTGTACTGTGGTGTTCTGCTTGTTTAGTAATGGGAAGCTACTGAGGAGATTAAAATTGCAGAATTCTTCTTAGTTTTTTTCCCCCGAAAATTGCTATAGGAAGATCATTCAAAGTCTAAAATACATACAATTTATTTTTCTACCTTCAATTCACAAAGATTTAATGGCTTTCCTAAATTTCAGAGTGTCTGAAGAAATACTTTCTTGCAAAAAGGGAGATATTATTTCAGCTCATCAAAATTATCAGAAGTAAGTGGCTCAAACTTGGAGTGTAGGGGTCTCACATCATGTTTTAGACTATTACTGCAAATGCTGAACACTATTTTCTTAACTCAGGGCTGCTTTTCAGCTTTCTTGTCAGAATGATCAACAGGTTGATATATAATCTTGTTATTTGTCATTTTGAGATTTTTTTTTAACATGTTACAAACAAATTGCAAAGTGCAGTGAAGCCAGGCTCAGCTGTGTTAAAGCTCTGGACTATGCCTGCGAGCTTTCAAACCAAAGTGTTGTCTATAGTAGTGTGAAACAAGAGTTGATATTGGGGCAGGAGAAAGCCTTTTTTTTTTTTTTTCCTTTTCTAATGACCTTGGGTGCATCTCTATAGACTGCTTTTAATCATTGATGCCTCCTATAACATTGAGGGCATGTTTTGACAAATTTTGGCACATTTTGTCAGGAGCTCCTCAGAGACAGAGGAGTGCAGGGCAGTCCTGAGGGGCTGCTTTGCTCGGGCTTTGGGGGAAAAGGCAATGTCAGACTGGGATACCCTTCCTGCTGGGTGTCTGGGGGTCTGTGTTGTTGGCTTGCAGGTATCAGGGGTCTGCCCCTGGGTAGTGCTGCTCTGCTGGAGCATTGGCCCTTCCCCTCCATAGGGGCAGAGGCACAGGGGCTGCAGAGAGCCCTTTCCTGGTGGCTGGAATGCACGAGCCTGGCATGGTTCTGGGTGCAGGACACAGGCACAAGAGCAGACCACACTGGATTTTTCCAGACAGGATGTGACATGCCCTCTGGTAGGGTCAGCCTTATGGGACACTGGTAGATGTGCTGGAAGCAAGGCACACCATGCTGTGGAAAGTTAAATTTGCATCTCTGCATTTTCTCACAGTAGTCAGCTTATCAAATATTTGATGGAGATACCTTTCCTGTGTGTGGTCATGCAATGTGAACTTCAAATTTTTCTCACACATAATCCATAAAAAAATAAAAAGAGTCCAGTACACCACTAGGGATAGCTTGCTATGCCTACAAACCCCTTAAATTTTGGCAAATATTGAGGTGCACCTTGTCACCCAAACCCTCAGGGAAAACAAGGTTTGAGAGCACAGAGGCTGCCAGGGGAGCGAGGTGCGAGGCCAGCCCCGCTGCCTGCCAGCCCCAGGCCCTGCACACATAATGGACTTTCCTAGTTAGTACATAATATATGGCACTTGTCCGAAGTGTGGCTGCAGGAACCAGCAGAGGAAGAAATAACTTGACGAGATCCTTTAATGGATCTCTCTCTCCCTTGTCTTCCAGGAACAAAATAAATAGGAGACTTTTTCAACCGGCATGTATTTCCATTTATGCTTTAAAAATTCATGAGCATAGGTTCCATATGATGGTGTGGTTACTATGGTAATTGTTTATTAATCTGGAGGAGCTTGGTAATTACCACAGTACAGTTTATATAACTCAAACTCAGAGTTAAAGTATGGTTATGATTTCTTTACGTGTCCATCTTTTAGACACTTTTTTCAGCTTTTTTTTATTTTTATTTAACACAATATGCATTTTCCCCTCTCAGTTCTACTTTTATCCAAGTGCGTACATTTCTGGAAGTGTAGAGAGAGTGCAAAAATGACAGAGAAAAGCTTGCCTGGAGTTGGCAGGCCAGGACAGCCAGGAAAAAAATGTGCAGAGTTAAGTTGCAGGTGGATATTTTTTAAATTAAAAAAAAAAAATTATGTCTTTCTCTTTTCCCTGGAGGATGGCTCACATGTGGGACGGCAGCAAGGGGCAGAGGAAAGAAGGTGGCAAAGTGGGGATGTTGCAGGAGCTATGTGTCCAGCCTGGGACCGTCCCCCCAGCTGAGCATGAGGCTGAGGGATGTGGGACTGTGTGAGGATGTGTGTGCATTGTGCTGCAGCTCTGGTGTTTGAGTGTGGTAGAGGCGCACAAGAAGAAAACTGCATGTGCTGGACTAAGGATGAATGGCTGGCTGGCTTTGGCATTTGGGGTTTTTTTGGTGTTTTTTGTGGTTTTGGTAATGGAGGATGCAGGAGTGGTGAGGTGCCTGCCAGGTACATCATGGCCCTTCAGAAACCCCTGTTGCCAGCTCTCTTCAGCTCCAACAGTCTAGGGTTAGGGTTGGGGTTAGGGTTTGGTTGGGGTTGGGGTTAGGGTTTGGGTTAGGATTAGGGTTGGGGTTTGGTTTAGGGTTTGGTTGGGGTTGGAGTTGGGGTTAGGGTTAGGGGTAGGGTTGGGGTTAGGTTTTCGTTGGAGTTGGGGTTAGGGTTTGGGTTAGGGTTTGGGTTGGGTTCGGGTTAGGGTTAGGGTTATTGTTAGGGTTCGAGTTAGGGTCCCAGGAGCATATACTTTCCTTTCCTGGAGAGATTTCATGTAAAAATTGAATTTAATAGTTCAAAAACATTTTTTTACAAGCGCCACTAATCCTATCACTGCAGTGATGCTCTCCAGAAACCCAAGTAATGGTAAACCATGTGAGTGTTTTCCAGTGTATTTTTTTTCTTTTATCTAAAAGCTCCTTTATTCTAGAGAGTGAAAAATTTTGCCCACTGTGAATTTTGTTTCTGTGGTGACCATTCATGGCCAGCATTTCATTCCGGGTGACCCATGAGCCAGGAGCAGCCCTGTTGGTGAGTGAGCTCTCCTCGCCTGTCCCTGCTCTCTCCCGCCGGCTTGCGCGGCTGGCGGGCTGGAGAAACTCCCTGGTCGGCCTGGCTTCATTGCCGAGAGATTCACATTATTTATATGGAAAAAGTGCAGGATGCCATCTCCTCGCTCGCTCTGCCTGCATAAATTGCGCGTGTTTATTATTCATCGTAACACAGCACATTCTCTGTTTCTGTGTCACTTGTCACTAATCACTTATGCATCTGATGTGCGGATCCAGAGCAGGTTCTTAAGCATTCTTGGCTTCAAAACATAAGATATGCATGGGTAAGAGTTTATCCCACCCCCAAAATAACAACTTTGATACATTTTCAAAAGGGAAAGTGCATATGTTACAGTACTCAGGAGCAGCAATAACCAAACTAGCTGAGAAGTGACACGGACTTGGGTTATTTTCTTGTTGCTTTCTTTTTTCTTTCTTTTTTTTTTTTTTTTGGTTTCTCTTTAGTATTTCATGAAAGTGTGTAAAAATCTTAACATTTGAATGCCACACGCTTCGTTCTGCCTGCGAGATAAAGGACATTTCTCTAAAAGAAACATACGCTCCTTGTTCCTTGTTTTGATTCCCCGTACAGCTTGTCACAATGCATTTACATTTTGCCCATACATTTGGATTTGCAACCCGAGCTGTGCTTTTGAGGAAGGGATGCAAACTCTTTTCTTTGACTTTTGGGTGTCAGTTGGGCACTGACTGTAGCGGGGCAGGCGGGAGGGCGCAGGCTGAGCGCACCCCTTGCAGATCCCACTGCGACCCACAGCCCCAGCCCACGGCGGCTCCTTCGTGAGGGGCTGCTGCCTGCGCTGGCCACCAGCTGGGAAAGGGCTCTTCCCTGGAGCTTTTCTCCCCTCTTGCACCTCACTCTCTTCCCAGCCTGCGTCCCAACCCTCATGAGCCAACTGCCCAACCTCAGTGGATGGCAGCACTGTGTCTACCCCACCTTTTCCTCTTGTAGACTCTGGAAAATGCCAGAAATTTTCCTTTCCTTGTCTGGATCTGCTCTAGGGAGCACTGCAGAAATGCTGGCAACCCTGAGAACCCTGTGTTTAAGATGATGCCACGTTTTTCCCCTTCTCATGGTGCTGGATGAGCAGCACTAACAGTGTGAGTCTGGGGATGGAGAGAGACCCCAGTCAGCCTCAGCGGGGATAACATTGGTGCAGTCTTCTGGGGTTTGGGTACTACTGTGAATAATGGTCATTCAGCTGGGCAAATGCCATCTCTCAGGTTGAGAATACAGAAAATATTCTTGCATTTTCTGTAGTTGACCTGATTGCTCTGTAACTCTGCAAACCTTGTGAGCACAGCCAGTGCAGTGTCCACCCACAGGTCTCCTCACAAGCTCCTACATCAGACCCCTGAAAGAGATGATGGCTGAGCCCTATCTTCGCTGGTCTGTGGCTCACCTGCACCAGCCTAACCTGCAGTACAAAATCTCTGATAGTGTCCTGGTCTTGTGGGATGGCAATGTGCAGAGCAGCTGCCAGAACAGTAGCCTGGGATGACTTATATTAATTTCCTGGAATCACAGAATGGCTTGGGTTTGAACAGACCTTAAAGACCATCTAGTTCCAACCTCCCCTTCTCTTTTTTGCACCAAGCATCTGCAGACCAAAAATTATGTTCTGTGGAAATACTGAAAAAGTCACAAATCTTGTCAGATTGTCTGGTGTGAATGTTTTCTCCTTCAAGGCTGCTGAAATGAAGGCTGCTTACTGACCTCTGCAGCTGGAAACACAGGGGTTTCATCCAAGGAGAGAGATAATTTGAATTGTTCCTTGTTCTGCTGATATCTGATGGGAACAATCATACTAACGACTTCCAATTGCAACTCCTCCTTTGACTGTGTAGTGAAGTCAGCCCTATGATAACACCAGAGAGGCAGCTTGAAATTAGGATACAGAAAACTGATGCCAAAAATATGTCAGCTTGGAAGGTCATTAAGAATTATCCATTTGTGCATGTTCGCATGCCAGCAGTACCTTAAGTGATTACCTTAGAGGAATGGATTCGTCTAATGAACATACAAATTAACAATACAAAATTGTGATTGATAAATCAAATAAGGATTTACAATTTGCCAATGAATCTAACTGGAATGGAGTTTCACTGGATGTGAATGTGAGAGGATCTGTTGATGTTCTTTGCTAAAAATGACTCTCGGTGGTATTTTTCCACTTTATGACATCACAGTTGTAGGTGACTGATCTAAAAACCAGCCTGCCTATACCTCGGGCAGGGACACGTTGTTCCAAAGATCTTGGCTCATCATTTCCAGCAGTTATTTTTTAAACCTCTCCACCTACACCTTTATTGATCTTTTGGGGTTTTTTTAAGTTCAGCTAAGAAATAAACCTAGACTGGTATTGGCAGACAAACTATAGGGTTTTAATGTAATAGTTGGTAGAATCCTGTTCAAGTATTTTTACATTTAGGCACTCAGATAAAAGCAGCTGATGTTTAACTCTGCTTTTCTGCATGGACATAGCTCAGGTGGGATTTTGATTTTTGTTTCTGAAAGATAAGATTACATTAGTATTTTCCTGAGTTGTGGATTATACCTCCTTCACAAAGAGTTTTTAAAGTCTAGAAGAGCAAGATACTTAGGTTTAAAAATATGTGGTACAGTTGGGCAATTTTTCCTTTTCTACTCTTGTAGTGGCTAAGTTCAATGCAATCCACACATTATTTTTTAAAATAAGCTCTTATTGGCAGATATACTTCATTCGACATTTACGATAAACTTTTTGTGATTTCTTGATGCATCTTCACCTTTTTGGCTTGTGCCTTTTTGAGTTTGGGGCATTCTCAGTGAGCACCAGCTCTACAAAATGCTATTAAAGCTGCTGCTGGTCTAGCTCTTATCAAACTGCATGTTAAAGACCCAGACAATAAGAAAGTACTAAAGGAGTCATTACATTTCATTACTCTGTATCATTAATATCTTCTTATGTGCTAATGAACCAAAGTTAGGTCATAAATATCTTTGAAATGTAAGATTATTTAGGGTTTCTTTGACTTGATATAAAAGGGTAATTTCAGCCTGTTGGGTCTGTAGTGCCCTGAGTACCACTTCTTTTACAAACTAAAAATTGCCATAGTAAAATCTACTGTTTAGTTGAGGTAGAAATTTCAAAGAATGCTTAATTTCAATTTTGCTACTAAAATGGTTTGGGTAATCATGAAATGGGTAACATCGTTTACCAAAACCCTGCATATCATTTGACATTTCGTTTGGCAGAAATGGTGTTGATTTGGGGCTCTCCAGTCCATTCCTGGCTGTGGAGAGTGCCATGAGGGCATCCAAGGCACACACACACGTGGTGAGCAGCATCTTTATTTGTTGGTAACATTACAGGATGCCTCAGGAGGCTCCTAGGTCCAGAGTCATGGGCATCCATTCTGTTTTCTTTTTTCCTATGCCTAGCAGCTGCCGATTCAATTTTTTTGCACCCTTTTTTAGTCCCCGACCAGTGGCACTTTCTGTGTAATTTATGGCATGTAATTCTTAACGAGAAAATGCCCTAAATGTAAAAATCATAGTAAGAACATGAAGGTGGAAACACGAAGGTGGAAACACCCGCCTGCTGCTATAACTGGAAAACAGTGCACTAAGAATCAGTGTATACTTAAATGATGTCTTTGTGCCTATGGACACTGTGGGAAACACAGCAGCCAAGCTGCATTGTACAGCAGGCTTCCCAACGTGCAGGGTTCCCGAGTGGAGGGAAGGGGAGAGGGAGAGTCAGAACTGCCCCATCACAGCCAGTGTCCTCTCCCTGGAAAGGGCAAGCTTTGGGGCACACTGTGAGCTCAGGAAGGCGGGAGCGTCATTGTGCCTGGCTGTGTGCTGGAGTGGCGCGGCTCCCTCGCACGGGAAGGGAGCGGGAGGCGGCTGCTCGGGGCTGCCTGCAGCCCTGCGCCGCACAACGTCCCGGGAAAGCTGCGCAGAGAAGCATGACACAAGCCTTGAAACATTTAGGGAGGGGGCATGTTATTTTAATATCCTTTTTTGTGCTTAATAGAAAAGGGGTTTGTGGTTAATTCTTTATTATCTCCGACAGCAGTTCTCGCTTCGGCTCCTCTTTCTTTAACTGCCAAGCTAGCATTTTCCTTTTTTATTGCTCCTTTCTTCGAGGTTTGCTTTGGAATAGTGCCAGTTATCATTTCCCATTAGGGCAAATATTGCATCAAACTCATGATTAGGGATTTGAGGGCTTGGGAATATCATTCTCTAACATTTGTCTTTCATTTTCTAAGTCTTTTTCTCTCTCTTTGTACACACACATATGCGCACATGCCTGCATATCTGTGGATATACATATGTGTATATATATTTATAGAGAAGAAAGAGCGCGCTGCATGTGCCTGATTACACGGATAGGTTTACATGTACGCGTGTGTCTATTTGCATGTGAAGTTTAAACCTCGTCTCCTAGACAAAGGAAAAGGGAAGAGCTTTCTCCTCGTGTGTGATTTCAGAGGGCTCAGAAGGTTAATAAAGGAGAAGAATAACAGATTTGTTTGTATGTTTTGGGTTAAATACTTCAGTTTTGCAGAGAAGGAAGGTGTTAAGAACACACACTGTGAGCATGGAGATGAAGCCACTGCTGGGGAGCTGCTATCAGTTTTATCGACCCTATAAAACGGGAACAACACCGCACATTTTTGAGTGTTCCTTTTATGGTACCTTTTCTATTGCCTTTACCTGAACACATATATAGTTGCTTCATGTCTAGCACATCCCTTGAATACAGTGGCAAAAAATATTATATTTCTAGAAATGAACTATTCTGCTGTATGAACATATGCTGCACCACCTATATTGAAGAACTATAAAGATACTAGGGCTCTAATTTTGACGTCCTGAATTGCTCATTAAAGGTGCCCATTTTTGTTGCTTAAATGTGGCCTAAATATCCCAAGGCAGACAAGAGACTTGCTGGGCTGTGCACTGATTTAGGCTTCAAGCCGTCTGGGTTCTGGTTTAATCTACCTCTTCCCTTGCTTACCTCCCAACACTTAGGCACTTCTGAGATGTTCCAAAATCTTTCCAGCTGCCACCTATTTCTGATGCTGGCTCACAAAACCCAACACCCGCTTTCAGTACCTAATTTTAGGAGGATTTTTTGCAGAATATTTTTTTTTTCCTGGTAAAACTTTGCTTACGCCTTGCCTGGGGGAAGGCATGTTACAGGTGGTTCCCCCCACCCGGTGCCCTCGTGGAAATGGGAATTGTGGTGATGCCTGGGGTCTGTGGTACCCTCCTCCACTGCCCTCCTGACCCCCCTCCCAAAAAGGGTTCCCAAGAGCCAGGCACCATCCTTCTTCACACCCGGCAAATCACTTAACCTCTCAGCACGTTGGCTTTTGCAGCTGTTAACACGGGGAATGGTTTTATTTCGCCTCCACTCGTAAAGAGCATTGCGGCTCTGATCGACCCGAGGCCAAGCTTTATTTCCACTTACAGATAAGTTGGATTTTGGCAGCTGGTGAGAGGGAGGCAAGCACATTCATCTGGGTAAAATCCCCTGGCTGGAGAAATAGCCAACGGGGAAGTTTTATAAGGCAGGCACAAAGCAATATCAGCAATATCCAGAGCAAATCTTGTATTGGAGTTGTCATTTTTGCTCCGACCTGGCAGTGGTTGGCTGGGGAATTGGGGGGCCTGTGAGGAGACTGGAGCAGGCGAGCAGCAGAGCGGTGCTGGCCAGCTCAGCTGGGGTGGTGCTGACACTCACAGCACCCAACAGGTTCCTAAATACATATATTTCCAGGCAGCCAATTTGCCTCCAAAAAATTTATTCTTCAAGGCTTGTTCCCATCTGCTGAAAGAAAACATGTCATTTATAAAAAAACCCTGAAAATCTAACACTGACAGACAGGAGTGTGTCGTTGAGCTACAGCCCTCTGCTTTTACCTGAGCCAAGCGCCGGAACCGTGTGGGGAGACAGCCCTGTTGCCCACATGCTTTATTAACAGTCAGCTTTTATTTGTGCTTTTTCCTTTACTCACAGTTCACCCTTTCTTTTTTTTCCAGCAAATACCGCACTTACTTCATTAAAATTTCTGCAAAAATGAGCCCAGGCAAAGTGACTCAGGCACTTTGCAGATTAAATACAATGCCACCTCTTTTCTTGCTCCTAGTACAATGGCTGTAAGTTAAAATCACTACAATAATTTTAGTAATCTATTAGTAATAAATTTATTAGTATTTAGTAATTTATTTAGTAATCTGTAATCCAGATTAATAAACTTGACTCCATGTTTCTAGCTCTGCCCTGCTTCTTCTGCCCTCCGTTCCTGAAAATAAAGTCCTGGTCCCCGCACTTGAAGGCTTCAAGTTGAGAAAAGGTACAGTAAACTCCCAGTTATTTTAGAAGTCTTTAAGTGATTAAGGCAAAAGGATGTTAATTATAATATTCTAAAAACACAGCTGCTAAAAAAAAGTTTCCAGCAGCCACCAACTTATTATTTTGTCATCATCTTAGACATACTTATGACATATGGGAAAAATAAAAGATTAAATCTCTGTCCCCAAACTGCCCCCACAGCCACGCAGTCCTGGAACAAGCAACATCTTCTGAAAGAAGGAGGCTCGGCCTGACTCCCTGCCAGTGTGCGTAGGGGCAGCTTCCAGCCCCGCACTCACTTTCACAGCCTTGAAAGCCGAATCTTCTGTGGGGTTTGCAAAACATCAGTTGGGAAAACTGTGGCTAAATCAAGAGCAACCACAGTTTGCCAGAGAACAAATATCCCAGCTTTGGCCATACCAATCTTCTATGCACTCCTGCTCGTGTTTTCATTTCTCCCACACCACGGAAATAGAAAAGCCATTGCTGGTGTTGCCAGTGGGGCTGAATGATGGAGCCCCATAAACATTTTCACTCTGCCTCAGTAAAGAGCAGCAGCCTTCTCCCTGTGCCCACATTGTTGATGCTACCTCAAAAATAAATCTGCCTACAAGAGGAAGCCACAGTAGGTTTCCCAGAGGTGGATAGTGCCTTGGGTGGGGAAAAGATTTTATATTGCCAGTCTCTCCATATGTTGAGGCCAAAGTGAGTAAAGAGCCCTTGGTGTGGTGTGGCACCCGGGAAGCTGGGTAGCAGTGGGCAACTGTGATTGTCCGCAGTGTTATTTATGCTGATGTGCATTAAAAAAATCACACACTGCATTTCAAAACTACAGATCAAGCAGGATGGCTTCTAACTTATGATCAAGGTGGAGACTGCTAAGGAAACCAGAGACACTCAAATGAAAAGTAGATGTTGCTTCAAACACTAACCAGAAGCTGTGGTTTCATGAGTGGCACAGCAGTGTCTGTGGTGGCTCAGTGGGGAGACCAGGCTTTCTGTGAGTAAGGTCTGACCATCCCCTTATTACAACCAAGCCATAAGCAGCTAAGGAACACAAGATAAACCTTTGTGCTGCAGCAATGTACCAGTTATACATACTGCAATATAATTTCTTTTAGTTATATGGGAAGCAGAGACCATGGCTGTGATGGTGTTTGCATGCCAGCCCACTAAAGAAACACTTCCAGCTCTTTACAGAGAAATGTCATTGGAGAATTAGAAAAATACTGGCCCATGTTGGTTCCAAACCTTCCAGAGCTGTCTGTGGAACATCTCAGAGTGCTGGCATTGCTTGGCATTGCTGCCCTGGCAGTGCTGGTTCTGCATAGGGGCTGAAGTGCCAGTGCTGCAAGGGGCTCTCACGACACCCCAAAATCCAGGTCGTGCCTGTATGTGCCTTTCTCCCAGCTGTTCTTTCCTCCAGTGTCCTATCACCATGGGCTGAATGTTCACAAATAGAGTTGACAGTGCTTGTCAGTGAGATTTGCGGCTTGAGTCTCAGGAGAAAGGAAAATTTGGGCACCTGGGAGGTGACAACCATCCTGAAGCTAAACATGTGCAAATTTTTGAGGTGTGAGTATAATGGAAGCATATGGGTTCCTGTACATGGATGTGTACGTGCTAGGGGTACCTGGCCCAGCTCGTGCAGTGCAGAAAGCCTCTCTACAGTCTCCCAGTTACAGGAAACCTTTCCCAAAGCTTGCTAGAAAATGTCTGCAGGAGGATGTGAAACACAAACTGGGGTAGCTGCAGGGTGAGGGGCGGTAATCCGCCTTCTCTGCCAAGGTGCTTTCCCCCATAGTTGCCACTCTCCAACCCTCTTTTTCCTGTGGAGCAGCTGGGATGTCATGCACATATACCAAGCTACAATGTGTAAAAGCTTGGTGCCACAGCCATGCCACCAGCTGGCCACCTGCATGAAGCTGAAATCTGACTACACAGAGCACGAGGGGTAATTCCCTGGGGCAGGAAAGTGTCTGATCCCTCCTCTCTGCCCTGTGACACCAGTTGTTTTGTAAAAATTATGCAACAAAGTGGCTGTAGGCAACAAGGTGGGCTGGTTCCTCACCCCAGAGCCTCTCGAGCTAGTGGAGTTGGTGTCCCTCACACTGGAGCCTCTGAGACAGGCCAGTAGCAGCAATAACACCGTCAGAATTGTTCTCGTGGGCTCGCAGGGCTGCAGATCCCACCAGCAGACACCTTTGGGCTCATGCCACTGCAGGGGAAGGTGTACTGGCTTTCTGCTCCTCACCAAAACACCTGTCTGCACTCAGGAGGTTTTCCCACCACTTCCCATGAAAGACTCATCCAAACACCTTTACTGTCATCATAGCTTGTGTTAACTCGGTACAACACAGACCAGCTCAAGTTTATAGTGCTGTTTTTTATAGAGGAGCATTTATTTCCTGTATCAACTCTCAAGGATGTTTTATCTGTTTTATATCCCATTGAATCCTCTGTGAAACTGCACTAGTTTACAATAATTTTATTACTTTATTAATTAAACGTTTTCCAACAAGCTAGCTATGGCATTTCTTATCATCAAGGGTTCCATTAGTTTTTAATGGTGTGAGACAAAATTACCATTTACCCACATGCAATTTAAGAAGCATCATTAACGCAGAGAAAGCACCAGGTGGGATTTCTAATAGTTACTGTTTCTCATTTTTGTTTTTATTTAAAAGGAATAACTGGTTTTGAGGTTTTTGCTGCAAGGTTGCCAAATCCTCGCTTTGTTTTTTATGTTCAAGATAATTTAAAATAATGTTCTTCTATCTCCTTAGGCTCTTCTCCACACTATCTCCCTTATCAGCACATCGCGCGGTGCGTACGCAGTGTCTCGGAGCAGCCGGGTGAGTGTGTTGTCTGCACAGTAATCACCAAGAACAAAGACTCATCTGCACGGTCAGTGAGCAAGGCTGGGGGGCCGTGTGTGCACACGTGTGCCTCACACACTGCCCGGCTTTGCAGGGCTGTGGCAGCAGGCAGCTGAGCCCGTGCAAGCCCCAAACCACAGGTAGCCCCACCTTGTGTTGCTCAGGGCCCACAGGCACTGGTCACTGGGTCCCACAGGAGCCATCCCAAGCACAGGAGAGCGGGGAGTGCTGCTTGGTCATGCTGATCCATGACATTACCATGAGCACAGGAAGTGGCAACCTGTCTTTTTAAAGTTCTTGAGAAACTTTGACGCAGTTTGATTCTTTGATACTGGTATTTCTTGCCAAAGACAAGGGAAATCCCACGACTGTAGTAAATATTTATCTTAAATGAAATGAGAATAATTAAATGGCACCTTCATTGCTATATTCTATTCAATTATGCTGACTATTAACTAATTGCTGACTCAGTCCATTTACATGTTAATAAATGTCTATGTTTAAGGTCCTCCTTGGTTAATTTTCTAGGTTTAACGATACGGAATTGCTGGTCTTTTTTTCCCCCATGAACTAATTTCTTTTGCTTAATTCTGTGCCCTCCTGGTGCCAGGCCTGGATGTGGGTGGTGCAGCCCTGGCCGTGGGGCGTGCGGTGGGTCCGAGCCGGGGCCTCGCCGGCGAGATGGAGCGCGAGGGTCCAGATGGTGCACGATCCCATGAACCGCTGAGCGCGAAGCGCGCGGGAGGGTGTTAGGGATATTTAGTGGGATGTGTTTGACAAGGTGTTTCCTTATTTAAAAGGGAGGGGAGGAAAAGGCAGATGGTGTGGCTGTTTCTAATGACATTCCCTGGCTGGGTTTTTTAACAGCAGACATAAGAGGGGCATAAGCACCTGACGCGTCTGCTTGGCTGCTGGGAGGGAAGGGACGCTGACAAAACAGGTCCCACCACCACCCCACTACCTGTTCTGCTGATTTAATATGCCAGGGTGCCTGGCAAGGCTGGTGGAAGGGTCTGTCCTGAGCCAAAGTCCCCAGAGCCACTCGTTCAGTGTTCACCATGTCACTTTGTCACATCACAGCCACACAGCTTGGGGAAAACAGCTCTTTCCCCACCACCCCTGTTTTGCTTCCCTGCACCCCTCTCCCTCCAGCCTCATCCTGTGTTATTTTCCTGCTCTCTGGGCATTCTTCTTGCCCAGGTGGCTGTGCAGTCACTGCCAGCACCGTGCAGGTCTGTCCCACTGCAGGATGGAGCCTGCCCAGTGGCCTCCCGGAAACACCTGGGGCGATGCTCTGGGTAGGAGAAGGGGAGTTACAAATGGTGTTTTCCTCGTGGAGGTTTTTAAGCACGCTACAATCAGAAGTGGTCTGATTTTTTTTTTATGCCTAGGAGCTTCTATTAAAATAGAAACAAATGCTGAATTTCCTAAATGGGCAGATAATTGTTCCATGACAGAGAGAAAACGAATGCACAGGGATGTCCTCTGCTTTAAATGTGCACTGCACTGAACTGCTGGTCAGATAAATTTCTAATTAATTTGCTTGTGCAAGACATGGAACAAAAGCTCTGATTATATATTAGAGCAAGAGGTGCAATAATATCTTCCCGCATTCTTCCACATGATCTTATTTCTTACCTGTAAAGGGACTCTAGGGTGGCCGTCCTGGGAGTCATGCCAGCCCCCTGGGAGTCACCAAAGAATCCTGACCCCCCTCAGCATGCCAGGGGGTGGGACAGCTCCTGCCACCCCCCTGCCAGCCTGTGGCAGGAGCCCCCACGCCTGGGCCGGCGGCCGGCTGGGTGGGTTTGGAAGCAGTGCCAGGCGGGCAGGCGGGCAGCGCAGAGCTGCGGCTGGCACTTTATGCTAATGGCTCAGTCATTATTTATTCTTTTGGAATTCATTACAATCGCATTATTTGTGATCGGCTCATTTAATGTCACGAATGCACCCGTAGGATTTTTTTTTTTTTTTTATTGTGACCTAATTAATAATGAATGATTCTGTTCGGAAGCGCCGCCGTACGCGAGGTTCCAAGGCAGGCGCGGGAGCCGCAGCGAGCGGCGCTCGGCTGCTCCGTGCGCGGCGACAAAACGCGCCAGCAAACGCTGCTCAGCCGCCCTGGCAGCACGGACAGAGGCCAGCCAAGGGCTCTGCAGGCTCCACACAACTTCCCTGGGGCCAACAGCCCTCAGCGTCCTGTGCAGCTGCAGCTCCAGCTTTCTCTCTATTCAGAGTACATTTGTTTTTTTTCTCTTTTTTGGCGGCAACAGATCAGAGCTGACTCTCCTACCAAACGCAAAGTTGAGCACTGACCTTGTCTAAAGCAGGAAAAACTTCAACAGTATTTTGGGAAAATTCTGTCTCAGTTTTCGTTGACCAGTAATATATTTAGGTATTGTAAAGCTGTGCAGGAAGAGAATATCTTCACTGGTATTTCTTCACAGAAAATCCTCACTATTTTACTTGAAGTAAATATTTTCTTTGAACATGGTACTTTTTTAAAAGCCCTCAAACCAAACCAACCAACCAACCAACCAAAAATTAACTATTTTTTAAATATGAAATTTCCAGCAATACGTAAAAAGTAGTTTTATTTTGAAAGCGCTGAAGTGACATCGACTTGTCTAATTTTTTTTTGCTTCCCAAGAACCATGGCAATACCTAAAAGAATATCCTCTCTTTTTTCCCAAGGAAGTTCTCACCCAAATCTTTTGCCAAGACCTACTTTTACGTGAACCCGTGCCATCCATCAACTCCATTTCACACTGACCCTGAGCCTGGGTAAATATGGCACTACAGCATGGAAATGGCTTCATCCTTCCCTACTCAACACCTCCTTGCTAAAAACGCTTCAGTTCAGCAGCAGGATGTCAGTTCACTCTGATTTCTGGGCTAAATTTGTTCCTGCAGGAGCGGTGCAGGCAAGTCCCTGTCCCCTGCAAACCCATCTCAGCTGAGCAGGTTGATCTGCACCATATTTCTTTTCTTTTCACAAAGTCACGTAATTTCAAATCTCCCCGTGGAGCAACAAGCAAATTTTAAAAATATTTGTGAAAGCCTATAAATAGTTATAATGATACAAATAATATTTTTGTGAATGCAAACCTACTGCTCTGTTTCCCATAAGCACAACCTGAGGAGATTGTAAAAACGTGGCAGCTCTGGGTCCAGAAACATGGGAACATTTACTGGGAAACAATAGCTTCTCCTTCCCTCTCACTTAGGGTACACCCACACCCCTTGCAGCCTTCCAGGGGTTCGTCTCCCTCTAGGGTGGTGGGAGCTGGGCAGAGCCAAGGTGGGGGATGCCAGCTTGGTTTGGGTTTTGCAGCAGGAGCTGTGCTGCTCCCAGCACCCTGGCAGGCAGCACCCAGACCCACACTGCAGGGAAAAGCCCACCCGTGAGCTTCATACCTTTGACACAAGTACCATAGACAACTTCATTTCAGATTTTTAAGGCTACACCAATGATCTTGTTTCATTTTGTTACAATGAATACCTATAATTCAGGTAATCAACCTGAACTAACAGCAAAAACTGTGTCTAGTTGTGGACTGATTTACAGATACAGCCTAAGTTGTGACATGCTAGGAATTTTCTTTTATGTAGCCATTGTTGGCTACATTCTGAGAGAATTTTTCTCTTGCTCATCCCCGCTGAGAGTTTCAGGCTGGCATAAGACCTTAAATTCTTTATGAACAGGTACAAGACAAACACATGAAGTACTTGCTAACATCAAGTCACAGAATACTTTGCACTAATATTTCAGGAGTAGATTTCCTAAAAAAAAGAAGTTACAGCAAAGGATTTTTAGAAATCCATTTTTGCTCATGGCAGAACATTTTAAATAGCAAGGGGAAAGGCTACTTGCTCAATCCCTTAGCAAAACCTCCCAATATTGCCATGCCACGTCCAGGTGGAAAGTCCTCCTGGGCAAGCAGGACCTCCTGCCTGTGCTGGTGCATGCTGCTGCAGGGCTGGATTCCTCCCACACATTGCTATTGGCTTTAGGTCCTTACAGAGCAAATTACTTGGGCAAAAGTCCTTTGAGGACTACAAGTAAAAGCCTTTTGTGTCTGAAAGCGCGTAGTGAAAACTCCTGAGTTAGGACATGCCTGTGCAGCTGTGTTTGACCATCCAATTCCTCTTCTCAGGTATAAACACTTAGGACACTCCCATAGCAGCATTTATACGTAGAAGACATGGATGCACAGAAATTCTCAAGGAAAGAAGGAAATAACTGAAGGCCTGAACCTTTCCTTCAGTGCATGGGAAGGGGAAGGAAGTTGTTACGAGCGTTATTGTCCCACCATAGGAGCTGCCTGTCCCCACCACAGAGATGACGAAAACATCTCTCTCAGGAACATTACAAAACTAAAATGCATGTTCATAAGGTGCCTTCAAAGCCTCAGAAGGAAACCACCAACCATGGTCACTGTAGAGGCTGCGACCTCTCTGAGAACACAGTGTCAGAAGCTCAGGAGCTCCCCTCCAGCGGGGCCACCTGAAGGGCTGCACATCACTCGTCCCTTTGTTTTTTCTAAATAAACAGAAATAAGCTACTCTGGCTGGTGTGCAAAATCACATAACATGCAGACTTCCTACCAGACAAGTCAAATGACGTCTTCTTTGCTGTGCATATATAGGTACACACGTACCTCTCTCCACACCCATTTCATTATTTTATTGGCACGTACCTGGAGGTGGGGAGTACGTGTGTGTTTTGTTTGCTCGTGTAATCGCTGCAGAGAAATCCACATTAAACAGGGAATTGGAGACTGTATTTCTCTAGCTGAAATCCAGCTTAATTTTAGAGCAAACACTGCTACCAAAAGCGCTGCCAGAGTCTGCATTGCACAACTCCAGACAGCATCTTTCATAAAACAATTATATTTTTTCTAGATGTAGTGAAAGCCTTGAAAAAAGTTTACTTGATGTCTAACCAAGCAATGCTGCATCTTCAAATTTGAAGGAGAGCTCAGAAAGTTAGTTTTTTATTATTCTTCATTTAAGTATTATTTTTTAATTGCAGCGTATTAAACATAAAATCTGGTACAATCTTTAAAAATAAATAGGACCTAACTATAAATGGGCCCTGTTGTGTTTTTATCTTTGACAAGCAAGTAATTGCTTCTCAAATTTATCAGTTTGTTTATGCAAAAACCATTTACCAAGCCTAGCTCAAAAGCATCAATTTCATCATTATCATCTTATTAATTTAGCCAAGCTATAACACAGCTGATTATTCCTGAGTAATATCCTCTGCAGCACATCATGTGTGGCAAAACCATCTGTACAGTACCTATTTAATAAATAAACCCTCGGCTAAATGTCTCTGTTTATTGAGAACTAATGTTTATAGAAAATATAATGGAACTCAATAAATAACTCAGCTTCATCAACCTGCATATGAATCAGTATGAAGAACGCTGACATCATCACCTTTCAAGTACCAGAGAAAGCAAAATTACCCAAAAGAGCTATAGAGTCAATATTAAGGCATTAAAACTGCAATGAAGGCATATTAATGCTTAAAACTTCATTGTTGGCAGTAGAATTGCCACCACGGACATATTTTATAACTCTAAGAATACTTAGGCTTTATGACTGTTTCTTTGTTGAGTGCCTTGCGCTTAATGTAGTTTTCCACTTTAAATAAAAAAAAAAACCTCAAGATCTTAAAAAAAAAAGGGAAAAAGAAAATTGCTGATCCCAAGCATTCATTTTTAAAATAATGCAAACTGCTGATTCCAATTGTTTGGGTGAAAGAAAAGGCAAACTTATTTAACTCCATGCTTCCTGAGCTCCTGGAAACAGGCACAGGGTGTGTTGAGGTAAAAATTGCTCAGCAGCACTGCACAAAGATTACAGAGCAATCCATGCACAGCCTAAGACATTATTAATAGAATTCCTGGGTTTAGGGGAAAGAAAAATGAATAGAGTCATGGCAGACATTGGGATACTTATTGATTGCTGGTTGTTCCTACAATAGCAGCTCTCACTTGTTTATTTGATTTGGTGCTTTACAACTGCTTCTCTGCCACAAATCAGGCATTTAAAACACATCTCTACACCATCAGCAAATAGTAACAGATTAATTTCTTACAGCTCCTTTCCTGGGGCCCTCTGAGAGATATTTGTCTTTGTTTACAATGTTTTGCTGTCTTTATTTCTGAGGAATATCACTCCATGCATGCAATTTAAGTGAGGGCACTGCAAGCATGGGTGGACATCCAGTGAGCATCACCTTCTGCAGCCCCCCCAGGTGCCTCCAACAGGTCGCAATTCCATAGGAGACAACTCTCCCCTTGATGAATGCAAAGTCCCATGACACTGAGTCAGTAACACAGCAGCTCCACCTCTTGAGAGGGATCAAGGACACAGTGCACATTATTACGACTTCTTGAAGCATTTCCCTGCCCACAGGCTGGGCCACCCTCCCCAGGGTCCCTCCTGGGGGGAGAGAGCGGATCAGAGGGACCGAGTATAAAGCACAGAAAACATATTTCATAATCCCCTCATTAGCACACACGTGATGGGAAACACTCAAGGGTGTGAATATTTTTAACACTGTATGTGTTTACATAAAAAATGTGATTTACACAAATCTTCATTTGCTACGCTGTATAAACTTGCTGCATGGATTAGAACTGGTCTGTCATGCCTTCCTGGGAGAGACAGAGAAGGGGCACTGAGGTCTGAAGAACCTGCTGCTTTGCTTCCCGAAATGGCTTGAAAAAAATAAGAAAAAGTGAATGTGCTTATAAGTTATGAAAAAAAAATTGCATTTTCAATTCTTGGAACATTTTGACCAGATAACTAGAGAAACAAAGCAACAAGCAAAAAATCCCCATTGACTACAAATGGAAAAATTTGAGAGATTTTTCTCCAATAGGAGAAAATCTGGGGGAACCCCCAGTCATCTCTCTCAGCTTGCAGACTGTTGTGGCACCCTAAGGTCCAGCTGTTCCCCAGTGTGGGGGCTTAGGCTTGGGATGAATTCACCCCTCACAACCTGCAGGCATGAGGAATCAGTGGCACGTCCTGCTGCAGCTGCCTTTGTTACTCGTCATTCAGAAAGGGTTTTTGGGGAGCAGTTTTTGGCCCCTCAGCCTGGGGGACTGCTGCTGAGCAGCAGAGATAAATCCCCACACACTGGCCACCTGCAGCCCCCAGGTCCACTTTCCTGAAGGACTTTCAGGCTGGCAAAGGGCAGGATCATCACCGGCTGGATCACGGTGATCTCTGCTAGTGACAAGGCTGACGGAAATAAGCTGGGCGCAATCCCACATTAAATCATCACGTCCGAGCATCTCAGGCACTCTGCAAGTGCCTTGAGTTTTTCCCATTCTCCTCAACTTATGTTGCACATATGCAGCTCTTGTTTGCCTTCCTGAATAAAATAGCAGATCCCCAGCGCTTCGCCGCCTAATGAAACTGAACATATTTAGAACATATGTGAGCCCGCTCGTCGCGAAAAGAACCATTTGTGGTTAACGAAGAAAGTATTCATGGTTTTGCTGCTAATTGCAGGGCGGTCTGCGTTCTCTTTCTGAGGAAAGAAAAAGGTAGCGCTGCAGTTGGAGGCACACAATAGAAGCATGGCGCCTTTTTTTTTTTGTTGAGTTTTGATGCCTTTGGATAAGCGAATCGATCCATGGGGCAGGGATGTGGATGGGGGAAAAATATCACTGATAATCCTTATGTGGTTGTACATCAGCTGAAAACCCATATGTTTCTTTTAATTATTACTCACTCTGCACATGAAAAGATGGGATATTTTCCTCGCTCAAAGTCGATGGAGGCTTGCCATCTATTATAATCTAGCAGGATCTGCCAGAGATGGAGACTGGCAGTTCCCAGAGACTCCCAGATAGCAGCACTGCCTATCAGAGCCTCATGACCAGGGCTCTGCCATGGCTCAGGGGCCAAGAGAATTCTCCTTCTCTCCTGGCTTCCAAGATGCTATTTCTTGGCCTTTAAGGTTTGCTGGGAACTCAGAGTGGTCATGAGAAATGTCATTAATGCAATGTATTAGACAATTTACTGAAAGTATTATTATTAATCACCATGTTTCAACCTGCTGCTCTGTGGCAGGCACCAAATCTCCACTAATTTTGGAGTATTGAATCAACACAAATTTTTCTAGCCATTATAATTATTTTCTTTTAATTAATTGAAATACCTTATTGTACCCTACCTTCAAAATTACTCCTGAAGCTTCCCTTTGCTTCTAAATACAAATCATGTTTTCTTTTCTTTCAAAGGGAGAATTAAAATGATGATAAATATCTCCTTCAGAAGTATAAACTGCTACATCTTCATATTATGAAATGTGAAGAAAATCTTTTGTCACTATCTTTACCAGATTCAGAAATTCATTATAATCTGTGGCTTGAGAATACATTAGTAAGTGAACAAGCTGATACAGAATGATCACAGAACTGGCAAGTCCCAAATGAACCCTAAATTAGAACCGTGTAAACCATCAATGCACTTGAAGGGACCAATAAGAGTTTTAGCAGGGAAAAATCAGGATCAAAATATGAGATAAATGCTGCAGGGCAGAATATACAATTTTAAAGGCTTATTCATATGTTATACAGAGAGCTGAGCTGATGTTACACAGTCAGCAGTGCTAATGTATCTGCCTGAGTGGGAGGCTGACAATTTAATTCAGAGAAAGATTTTAGGTTTTGAATGAGTTTGCACATGTACGGAGAGTTGAAGCACTGAGGAAAAGGGCTTAGGTCCTAATGAACGAGTGTGTCAGAGGGCTAAAGTTTTAATACATGGTTTTGGTGTCCTTGGCTGCTAACAAGATTGGAGTTGCTGTAGAGGGGCACATTCCAGCCCTCAAATGTCAGGCTGTGACAGTTGTCCCTGAAAATGCAGGGCTGAAGGAGGAAATGGGGAAAGGAGTCTGCAGACAAATGTTCACAACAATACTGCGCTGCAAGCAGAAGGGTTCAAAGGCAGAACTAACAGCAGGCCACAGGCAGATAGGACAGCAAATTGTCACCTTTTGAGCTTGTGCAGGCTGTCCATGCTCCCCTCAGGGGACTCAGATTTGGGTGCTGGAGCGTGCTGCCGGGTGGGTGCTGGCAGGATGGGTCTCGGCATGAGAGAAGGAGAGAAGAGGGGCACATTGCTTGTCCAGAGCCCAGGTCCTGCCTCCTTGCCAGGGCTTGGTGAGGGTCGTGTGGCATGCTGGCACCAAGACCAGCACCATGGCAGCCTTGGGATGCAGGTGATGGCATTTCAGCTGGTTAAGAGAGACTTCTGCCAGAGCCATTGGATTTATGGCAATGAACGCTTTCCTGAAGGATACCTCAACTGACAAAATCCTGGCAGCTGCAGGTGAATAAGCTGCACAGTTCATGGGCACTAAAAGGAGAGGGAGCAACTGAGATACAAAATGCAGACAAGATATTAATTTTTGCCTCTAATATTTTATGAAGAGTAAAGATTCCCTTTACAGCTGCCTGGCTGCTCTTAAAGAGTACCCAAAAGGGATATATTCCTGATTACGTCCTTCTGCCCCACTGCTCTGACAGTTGCACATTGGTCTGCAGACCAAAACCAAACTAATGTGAATGATTTAAAATAAAGTGCCCTCTTTGGGGTGGTCATAAATAGCGATTTATGGTGCATTATCACTGAGACTATGAGTTTGCCATGTAGCAACACCATAGAAAAGTACAGACAGAATAGAAAAAAGTTTAGGGCTTGGGCTGGAGTAAAACCTGCAACAGGATACTGCTGGTGGGGAGAACCTGGCTGAGGGGAAAACCGGGCTCTCCTTCATTTTCAGAGGGACATGAAAAACAAACATGCTTGTGCTTGGTACAATAACCTTACGGCAACTGAGAAAGAAGGTAAGGACATCATTGGAGAAAGATAATTGTAACAAAGCAAGACTAATGCAACAGCCCTCCTGCAGCTGAAGGCCTCTGACCATCAGTGTGTCCTGCCAGGCTCCCATCCCACAGTTTCTCGCCCCCATCACTGGCCAAGGCAGTAGGGAGCGCCGTGCCACCATCACAGCATGCATACCAAAATAGCCTCAGCAAGGCTGTTAAACTAAATTACATCCTTGATGTCTGCTGACTTCCAGAGGGCTGGTTTTGTTTACAGGATGGGTAAGAGCCAGTGGACTCAGCTCAGCAAGAATAGAAACCCCTCCATTACTGTGAGGCCGGACAACAGATGGCAGGAAGGTCACGGGCTGGGTTTGTAACCGCAGGGCAGCCAAATGCTGACCTGGTCTTTGGGGACATTCAGGCTTGGCCAGCAATTCCCTAATCACCCTGTCACGGGGGGCATTTTGGGTGCACTGCTCTCCACCACCTCACTGATGACACAGTGGCTCAGGGCACCCAGAGTGCAGGTGGCCCACAAGGTTGTCGGCATCGGCTTCCACCCACGCTGCAGCAGGCGAGCCTGAGAGGTCAGGAACCGGTCCCTCTGGGCTATTTCAGGTTGGTGATTGCAGGTTGTGGCTTTTACTCTCCCTCCCTCAAATGTGGTCTGGTGGTGAGAGCAGCCAAGGGTGAGGAAGAGCTGTGAGGTTGCTCTGGGGTCAGGCTCATTTGCAGTGGTGAGAGCCACCACCGGTGTCACTGGGAAGGTGAATGGTTGTCTGCCACCTTGACATCAAACTGAATGGTGCTGCTCAGTGCTGCATCTGCTGGGGCTGCCTGGACCAACATACCAACACACCAACATCACTGCTTTTTCCCTTTCCATAGCCACCTCCCAGTTGAGGCTCCTGGTTCACCCAAGGCTTGATTATTTCAGTTGGGCCTTTCAGCCCATAAGTACCTCCTGACCAAGGTGCTTCTAGCTAACAACAGCAGTAATTATGAGTTCCTAAATGCATGACCACTGCACTTCCTTCCAGCAAGCACCCTGACTTTGGCCATCCAGTGGTTCCAGTACTACATTCCACTCTGTCCACCCTAGCAAATTTCATGGGGCCAGTACCACATTTGTGTCAAGGCAAATGGCTAAAATACAGAAACAGTCTGGTCCCAAGAAGGATGCTTAAAAAAACACAGTCAAGTAACTACCCTCTCGTGCCACACAACCCTTTGAAGTGAATGAAGTCACTGTCTCTGCCAGCATGGATGTGGGGATCACTGCCTCGGTGTGATGCTGCCCATCAGCTCTCACTCCCTCATTTCCCTCCTGCCTGCAGCACCACCATCACCAGGAAAAACGGTGGCAAATATTTTGGGGACACTCCAAGATTACCTTTAATTCTTAATGCAATGTGCCCTTGCTCTTCTCTCTCTCTTTGTTTTCTTTTTTTTTTATTCTGAGAAAGAATTGTGTTTTATTTTCCTTTGTGACGTCTGCAGCTTTGACAGGAGAAGCTTCTCTTGCCTTTTGCATGATGCTTCATAAAATACAGTACCTCTTGAACGTGGAGTGAGCCAGAGAGCATTATTTCTGAGGTACCTCAGTAATAATGCACACACCATCCTCCACAAATAAGAAAATAATGTCATTGCCAGGTTAATTGTGGCTTGAGAAATACAGAAGCCCTATTCCTGGAGGCAGCTGTTCTCTCTTTGATGGAGGAGCACACAGGTCGCTGTGGCAAACCAAACTGAATTGCCAGGCTGCAGGTTTGCTGGGGAGCTCCAACAGTGCAGGGGGCAGCCCTCCTGCCTGGCTCCTACTGGAGCAGAGGGATCTACCCTCTTCCTGGCAGGTATTTGGGATGCCCAGGCTGTGACAGGGGTGCCCTGCAGACCAGCCCTCTGGGGTGCCTTACAGCCCAGTGCTGCTGGGCTCCAGTAAGGGTGATAGATGCTGACCCGCAATTACCCACTTAGATTCTGCCCCATTGGCAAAACCATTTTCCATGGAAAACAACAGGCTCCTCTGCTTGCCAAAAGTAGAACTCACTCCTATTGAAAGGCACTCAACAGGAGTGTAAATAAATAGAGATACCCTGAAACAGAAACATTGGAGAAAGACTAATTTCTGAAATCCGTAACTCAGATGTCAGATCAGATTTGTAAATAGTGAAGAACATAAACAACTAGATGAGAAAACCGTGATTAATGAAAAACAATTAACTATGTAAGAGGGGCTTTTGCAATCTGAAGACAGAACCAGGTGAGCAGACCCCTGCCAGGTGCTCTTGGTAGGGCAGCCAGGTAGGAACCAAGGGTGGCTGGGGCCAGGTCTCTTTTCCCCTTCCCTCGGGACAGAGGAGCTGTGCCAGGTACCACACCAAGGATGCACCAGGCTCCTGCCCTGCCCTGGGGTTCTGGGAGGGCTGCTGGGTCCCAGAGCATGTGTCTGACACCTGCCTCGGGGGTTCTCCCTCCAGCGTCTCTTCCCTAGCACCAGCTCCTCACCAACACAGCCAGCCCTTCTCTCCAGCCTCAGTCCCAGCTCACACCAGAGTAGCACAGCTGCAGCCAAAGAGAAAGGAAGTGTCCCTCAATGCATGAAGGTGGTTAAAAACATAAACTAAATCTCTAACCCTGCACAGCCATCTCCTCTCCTCTGTGGCCCCAGGTCCTTTGAAGTGCAGCAGAGCGGCCTCGGGGCTGCTCCCCATGCCGAGTCCCTGGTGCAGCATGGGGGGCTTGCCTGACCAGTGCAGCACAAGCCATGGGCTGACCCTGCTGGGATGTGGCACAGCGTGGCCACACCACACCCACTGACTGGAGCAAGAGCTGTGCTGTGCTGCAATTGGGTTTCCCTCGTCCCGCAGCTATAATTATATTTCTCAGTGTTAATATGTTGAATTAAACACCTACTTCTGGGAGGGGAGGAAAACAGTGGGTTGTATTTTTTTCCTCTGCAAGTAAGCAATTTGCTGCATGCTGTAATTTGTCTGCATGCTGTCCCTTTTTTTGGGACACATGTAATTTTGCTTTGATGGATGACACACATTAGTGATAGCCCTCCTTGCCGGCCGGGCAAGTAGGCAGTGACAGCCCGTGGGATGCTTACAAAGAAACTTTGTCAGCAACCGCAGGAGCCAGGGCCTTTCCAAGGAAAACAAACTGGAATAACGGGGTTACTGAGGGACCATGCTGATGGCAGGTCAACAGTGATGCTCTGCAGATGAGGAAACCCAAAGGGGATCAGTATCCCAGCGGGTCATGCCTGTGATGGGATTTACCCCACAGCTCCTATTTTTTATGTCAAAGACAAGGAATGGCAGCAGGGAGAGGCTGGGGTAGTGGAGTCTAAGCAGAGGCAGGCTTCTGAAGGGGAGGAGGCGTCAGGGGGCAGAGTGACGGCAGCCAGAGGGGTCCAACCCCCTGGCAGGCGTCACTTTCCCCCCACGTCTGCCCCATAAGGGCTGCCATACGGGCAGCAGATAGAGCACTTGCCATTCCCCTCCTAATAGGGGCCGGTGTATGGGTGGCAGCAGCCAAAGCGGCGGTTTGCTGCACAGCCTGCCAGTGAATTCATGACTCCCATCCAAGCACTGCAGAAGCGACTGGCAGTGGGGGAAAGACCTTATGGCATGCAACAATATTTGGAAAACATTTTTTTAAAAAAACCTCAGGGAAGAGAAGACTAAACATCTGAGTTTATTGTTAATAGGCTCTCTTAAACAATGAGCTGCAGCTCTTCTGACACTGGTGTGCTGCATGGGATGAGCTTTCCTCACTGAAACTGAGACCAGGGGCTTGGACACTGAAGCAGGAGTCAAAGGCACACAGCCCTCAGTGCTGCTGGTAGAGTAGCGTTGCCTCTAGTGTTTAAAATGCTGAGAGGAAAGCATGTATTTACTCTGAAGGGAACTAAAGTATAAATGATGCAGAAGTGTTGCCTGAGCATGGGTTTGGTGCACACCAGGAATTGAGGAGAGATTCCTGCATCCACGAGATGCTTTGCTCTCAAGCTTCCTGCAACCAGAGCGTAGTTTTGACCCCCTGACTGAAGGAAATAGGCTCTCCCTTAAGTATAGCAAGAGACACAAATAAGAGCAATTGCCTGCCAAGCAGAGATGATCATCTCTCCAGCATTCAGTTTTAAGGAGGGCTGGCTGTTCTCTCCTGTGCAAGACATCTCACCTCCCTCCCATGCAGGCTGCTGCCTCCTGAGAGCCTCTCACATTATGGTTATCAGTGCTGGAGTGCACTTAACCTCTCCCAAACAAAGCCAGCCTGCATCAAGATGGGCTTTTCACCAAGGGTCACTTTTCTCCCAGTTCATGCCACTGCCACCAAGCCAGCAGGTAGCATGAGTTAGTGCATTGTGAACTCACCACAGCCTTCACTTATTCGGTAAAATGAAAAGATATTGAATCAAAGGTCCCACAGTTTCTTGCTTTGTCACTTAATTTTGTGCATTTTGAAGTCAGAATACAAACATTTTGAAGTCAGAATACAAAGTTGGTTAACAGCTTGTAAGAAACTTTTAACCTCTGAAGGCAGGACCTGACCCAATTTGCTGAGAGGTTCCTGCTGCAGGGAGAGTGTGCAGGGCAGGTCAATCCTGCTGCCAGCACCTTTGTGAAAGTCCACCTTCTCACCATGGTCTCCTTCCCTCTGATGTTGGAATAATAATTTTCCAAGCTGCTAACTAGTCCTGTGCAATGCCCTGTGTGGCACGTGGGCTGCTCCTACAGCCAGGAATGGCCAGCTCAGATCCTGCAAGAGCACAGCTGGAGAAGAGGGCAGGCAGCTGCTGCCTCACCAGCAGCCAGGGTGTGAGCAGGACACACATCTCACCCCAAAAACATGCTCTGCCATGTGCAGATCTGTGGTGATCTGTGCTGGGTAACCCAGCTGCTGGAGCAGCTGCAGTCAGGCCACAGACAGAGCATTTTGGGTGCAGAGCAGAGAGGGACTGCAGGAAGCAGAGAGAGCTGGAGAAAAAACTCCACTGGACCAGCTGGATGCAGCCACCTGTGCATGACCACACTGGGGACAGGAGGGCACTGCCAGCACCGTGGGACAACAGGGCCCAGGGTCTCCAGAGTGCTGGGTGCTTTGGGATGGTTGAATCTGCAGAGTTTCTAAAGCCCTCAGGGATCAGACCTGCTGTCCCAGGGGAAAGGGGCAGTGTGGACATTGCAGGGGTACAGTGCCAGGGCCCACGGGGACAGGAAACCTGGGCAGCACATAAACAAATCCCATTCAGCTCGAGGGTAAATGCAAGCTGAAAAACATATGGGGAAAACTAATCCAAAACACATATGGTTTTTCTTTGCCCAGGTGATCAGGAAGACACGTTCATTTCTACAAACGGGTGTCCGTGTAGGGATTTGTGCCCTTGCCTGGCTGCTGCAGCCTGGGGATAGGGACCAGCCATCACTGCGAGGTTACAGAAAAGCCCATGTGGAAGGTATGTGCCCCAAAACATGCTGGCAATACACCTGGCCATAATCAGGGAAAGAGAAATCAGGAAGTGGGTGGCCTAAAATGACAGAAGTGTTGCTGGGGACACCACAGCAGCAGCCCTGGGGGTCAGAGGAGCCCTTGCAGCTGTGAGCACTTTGGGGCAGAATAAAAATACTGCTGTGATTTCTTGGTGTCCTTGCAGCATCAAGAAACAAGGGGAAGGGGCTCCTCATGCAGGACCCAGGCATTGGAAGAAGAGAGGGCTGATGACCCAAAATGTTTACAATCCCAACGATGACATATAAAACTGCTAGTACTCAACAAATCTGGTTGATATCATTCCTTCCCCCTCAGGCAAGAAGGAAACCAGCTCTTTAAGACAGGACGCCTCTCTGCAGCCAAACATAACACCCATTCCTGTGCAAAGCTTTGCAGAAAAAGATTAAAACATCCTGTTTTTTCCCAAGCCTGCTCCAAGCCACGTCTCTGAACAACCGCAGTGCTCCCCACCAGTGTGCTCAGAGCTCCTGGTGGGGATCTGAGGATGAGGGGAAGGGAGAAGCAGGAGACCCCTCAGTCTTCCCATAAACTCAGCTCGGTGAGGGTGGGGTCTGAATGGTCTGTGCATTGCACAGAGCAGCCTGGCACTCCGTGAGCTGCACAGAAATGAAGGCCCGTATTTGGTATCAGATCCACACAGAGTTTCTTCTCTAGTAGGAAGAGAAGATGACAGTAGTGTCAGCCAAAAGCTGTGCTTAGATGTTCCCCAGGTGGCATGGCAGTGGTGTGAACATGGCAGTTACCCCAGCACTTTCCCAGGATCATTATTTCCCAGCCAAGCTCAGCCCATGATTTTGTCCTCTCTTGTTCACACATGGGTGCCTCACCACAGCACTGTGTAAAAATTCTAATTTTAAAATATTTCAAGCTGCACTCTGGAAAATCCCATTTGCACCATTAAAAATGTGCTGGAACTCAGCAAGTTTATGTTTTTCTCAGCCACTGTGCACAAGACCTGCAATATGAGATGAGATGAGCTGAGGGCAGGAACTTTAATTGGCTGAAATTGAATCAAAGCTACAAAAGTTTATTTGCTTCAATTCCTTCCTATCACCAGTCTCTCTGAGTAAAACCTGGTCCTTGCTGCACCCAAGGACAGAAGTGCCAGAGGATCGTCACAGAGCACAGAGCTGTGCTGAGCCAATGGGCTGCACTGATGGCATCACCCTGCAGGAAGGACCAATTGCAAGGACAGCAGGCAAATCCCACACGTTTCTCTCTACCTCTTTCGATAAAACGGTTGGGATGGAAAGAGAAGACACTAGCTGGGGGTGAGGGGGGTGTGTCATGATTTGCTGGGCTCATGCCCAGCCCTTGGCTCCTCTGTTGGGGCATCAGTGCCCAGCAGGCAGGAGCTGGGGCTGCCTCCTTCTTCCTTGTTTTCCCACAGTTCGGCAATGCAGGTTGCCAGAACCGTGCCAAGGTGCCCTGTGCCCCCTACCTTCTACAGCACAGGGGAAAGTAATTTATCTTAGCATTGCCAAGATTTAGATATTTACTGCCAGAGTGTCTGGCTGGTTGCCTCCGAGCATGGAGCCAGAGGGATATCAGCCTGCAGGGCATTGTGGTTGGCTTTTGTGAATGGCAAGAAATGCTTCAAGACAATGGAAATAAAAGCATTGTGGGAGCACTGGATGAGAAAGCCGGAGAAGCCCCACATTGTTCCTGGGTCCCTAAAACATCTCTTTGGATAACACAATCATATTTAAGAACGAGAAATAGAGGGCAAAGATTATTTTGGAGTGTGAAATTAACAGACTCTTCACCTCATGTCTGGGGAAAACTTTCAAGGCTTCCAAGGATAAAGAAAAGGACCCAAGGACCTGAGCCACCTGCGATCTGCAGATGCCACCACTCTGCCGATGCTGGAGACCTTGAAGTGAATAAGTAGGGACTCAACAACACCATCAAGGGACAGGGATGAAGAATCCTTTTATAAAACACTGAGGTGCCATTGATTACCAAGACAATGCCTGAAAAATCTTCACAGCAGGTGGGAAATAATCGAGGGGCACTGAGGGGTCTGCCCCTCCAAGCTCCATGGGACTGGAGAGGGGCCAGGGGCTTCCCTACAGCTTTAGCCCTTGGACACATCATCAGGAAGCTGGGACAAGCAAAAAAATGGAGCACAGACACCAGACATGCACAGTGTACAGCAACTACTCACTGTCCTTGCAGCAGAGAGGGAGGAGAGTGGCTGAGAAATCAAAGGGAGAAACACAGCTTCGAGACTGTACAAGAACTCATCAGATAGGCTGGGTAAATCACGTATTGCATGTGGATCTGCAGAGTTTAAACCTGCAGAAAAATATCTGAGAGATTCACAATTAATCCTTTGAGCATCTTGAAAGGAGAACAAAGAGGTATCAGTATGGCAGCTTCAGAAATAAAGGTATGTTCCAAGAGGAAGGAAGAAGGAGGCATCAAAAAGGGATTGATAGATTTTTTAAGTTTGAAGGAACTAGCATCCCTAAAGGCCAACAGAGATGTACAGAAGCAATGTTAAAACAGTTCAGCTTTTTATGACTAGTTTGTTGGTGGTGTTTAAATATCCTCCTGGCACTGGCTCTTCATCCTAACCAATTGTCTCAGAGATGTTTGTGAGTCCCCAGGTCTGCAGACGCTGCCCTGATGCCCCCAGCTCATACTTAGGCTGGGACAAAGATACCCTAAATCTGTGTGCAGGGATGAGACCCGAGTGTGTGACTGCAACCAGCCCCTGCTCCACTGCCTGGGAGCAAGAGCCAGGTGAGATTGCATCTCCATGCACTAAAAACTTGCTGTATTTTTCTCTAAATCAGATTCTTCTGAAGTGAGTTTAATGAGTGAGACAGGACAGAGACCTTTATCTAGACAGACATCCAAAGCTGTTCCTGCCTCTGCTGCCTCTGCAGCCTGACTTCATGTGTGAACACTTCCAAGACTCTGAAGCCAAGAGCTTGCCATCTCTGACCACAATATATATCATTCCTAGCACTCTCAGGACATGGGCTGACAAAGATGCTCATTTGCCCCTAAATCCATTCCCACTGATCTCAACAGGGCTTCAACTTGGCATTGTTCAGCAGTGCCACTGCAACAGCCTCAGGAATCCAACAGCTCATTGCCAAATGCTTTCAGGTATGACTCAGGTATTTAGGGAGATGCTCAAACACAACCAGAGTTGGGTATCAGCAACTCAGCAAGTATCACTGGATTAACCTTTCCTTACAGGAAATTTGGCTCTCATACCACACTCTGTAAATGGGAAAAAAACATCGAGGGACACATACATTGCCACAAACCATGATGCTGATCTTGCTGGTACATGCAGTGAGGCTGAGAGGAAGATGAAGTGAAGTAACAGTGATAGAATACAAAAATAAAATGAAAATGAAGACGCTTATTTCTACTGCCCAATGCATTGTGGGATATTTCTTTTTCTTCATGAAATAAAAATGACTTGAAATAAAGGAAGCAGGACAGCAGATCAGTGCTGTTCTGGCTGTTATAAGACATGGCCTTGCAGCAGGAAGCTGAACAGGGTTTGAAGCCTCGAGGTGCTGGCTGACAGCTCCTCCTGCTGTGCAGCACAGTGTGCCTCCTGTCTTGACTGGTGTGGGCAATTTCAAGCCATCCCACTGCTTGTCCACTGCAGAAGTGTCCACAGGAATGGCCCTGAATCCTGCCTCTATCAGACCCCACCGTTTGCATGCACTGGTTTTCCATGTGCTCACTAAAAGGGATGCACAGTCCTGGGTCACCCAGCACCCATATGGATATAAACTATGGGACCTGTACATTTGAACCCTTAGAATCACTGTAAAATTCTCTGACTTTCTGCCACTGAGTCCTCTGTAGGTGTGATTCCAGCTGGGGCGAAACAGCTGAAAAAACAGAAGTTCTGCAGTGGAGTGAAAACAGCCCTGGGAGGTCATCTAGGGTCAGTGCAGAAACTTTTTGATCGGGAGTCAAAAGCATGAGAGGTAAAGCTGTGTGTAGGAGGATAATGCCACGGGGCATTAGCCAAAATCTTGCACTTTTTAGGGCAAATAGAGCAGAATCTAAAGCCCTGAAGTCAGTGGAAAGAGTCCCTCTAATTCCAGTGGTCTATGAACCAGGCACATGTGGATTTGGCTGAAAAAATGTTTAATTTCATAGTGTTTTATAATGGAGTCTCTCAGAGTAACCCCTTATGGTTTATGGGACAACGGCATTTCAGCTTAAGGAAAGGAGTGCAGAGATCACCATCAAAAGTGGCTTTGACAGACACAATTTCTCTAAACTCATTAGACAAAGAAGAAATGTGGGAGAATGACAGCTGCCTCTTAAGATAATAGGAAACCTGTCTCTTTAAATGTGGTGGGGTTTTTCAATGCAGACCTAGCAGGACTATAATCAGAGCAGCAGCGGGTCAAATTTAGGTTCAGTACAGTATAATTCCATTGCAGGGACCATCCAAGAATACTTTGGCAAGCTCAAATACATTGAAATTGCCTTGGCTAGTGGCTTGCAAAAGTGCTGTGGAAAGTCAAGATAATAAGAGCATTGTGAAGAGGAGAGACAGTAAAATAAAGGGTAGAAGTAAAAAAAAAAAGAGAGAAGCCAGTAAAAAAAAAAAAAAAGGGTTAGAGACATGAAGAAAGTTTCAGAATGGAATAATTGAAGGAGAAGGGCATAGCCAGCAGATTGGAATCATGTAATTTCTACAGCAGGAAAAGGACACACACATCAAGGAATAGAAAGACCAACCTCCCAACGATTTGAGATTAATGAATTTAAAAATGCCAAGAAAGACACAGCTGGGAATTACATAGGGTTTCTGAATGGACTTAAGTTAAAAATCTTAGAGGAAGCATGAGAGAAGAGAATAAGTACTTTTGGAAGTAACACTTCGAGTTGATCCTTGCCTGATTTGGCCTAACAGGTAATAAAAAAATCAGTTATATAAACTGAGAAGCCTTTCCCTGAAGCAGCAGTGCCTTAGTCAAGTTAGCAAGTCTGAGTGCTGTGCAGCAAGGTGCTTGAACCTGTGCCCAAACACATGCATGGCACAGACCATCAACCCCTACAATTACACACTTAGGAGCCCCATTTAGTACCAAATCCCTTCTTATGTGAAACCTGAGATGATTACACAGTGTTAAAAACCCAATCCAATAGGAATTTTGCCAGCAAGTACAATGGGATGAGTTCAGGCATCTATCTTACAAAAAGTAGGTGCTGAACTAAAACCAGTGCTCCCTATCTCCAGTGTTCATCCTCCTGTAGGAAAGCAAACCATGCACCAGCACTGTTCTTGTGCAGAGTGTGCTCTTAGCTCTGCCTTTTACATTCTAGTTTCCCAATCCTGATTTATACTTGCTATTCATTTTGTGTTTGAATGTCCAACAAAATGTATTTGCATGAGTGTGGGTCTACACAAACACAGTAAGAGATGTTTCTCCCACACACACACAGGATTGTACTTCTACATATTACTTACACATGTATACATAATTTATATGCATACTTACTATAAACACAGAGATGTATATATAACTGTCCTTGTGCAGTTCGGTTTTCCACAGAGGAAACAACTTTTATACCTAAAGAGTAACACTATCACCCATGTTGTCGTGATCTATTATGAAAGCAGGCAGGATAGAGAGTTTTTGAGCCCTTGACTCCAGCCCAGCTCTGCAAGGCGATGGTGGCAGCTGGGGCAGAGGGAGCAGGCAGTGCTTTCAGCACACCCCCTGTGTCCCAGCCCTGAGCAGGGCTGTCCCTAGGGCTGCTTATCACTTGATACAAGCACAGCTCCCTGCAGAAGCCTGGCAGCCCCCGTTCCCCTCTCACCCACTATCGAGGCATTCCCTTCTCTCTGCTTGCACTGGGTAATTTTTGAAGGCTTCTGGGCCTGATTCTTGGCTGTGTAAACTCACACAGCTGCAGTGGGATGGAGCAGCATCCCGATATCACAAACAGAAACCCTGGTCTTGCAGGTTGGTGTTGCTCACTGTTTGGCACAGCTATTGCATGTCCCTCCTCATGTCATCCTTCCTGGCAATTTGCACCACTATCACATTTATTTACTAGTACTAACCTTCATAGCAAAAAAACCAAAGAGGATTTCCAAAGAAACAGCAAGTCAGGACAGACAGTGCTCACTCCCAGTAGGGATAGGCAGAGCACACTGCTGCAGGTAGGGACCTCTCACAACTCAGGGTATGAGAAAGCTGCTCATTTGCAGAGGTTAACTACCTTTTATTTCAGACTTAGCATTACAAAATTTCTTTCACCTTCCTCTAACTCAAGTGGCTTTTGCCGTGAGTGGAAGCAGGCTGCAAAACCAGACAGATTGATGATCCATCCAGCTTGGAGATTTCTCTTTTCCTCTGGCCTTACTCTGGTTTTCTGCTCAAAGAGGAGAACAGCAAAGCAAAGAACTTCCCAGAAGAGCACAATCTGTGTTCAGTGGCATGACATGGCTAGCATGAACTGTGAAAATCATCACCAAAGAAACCATTAACTGCAGCCACTTACATTAAATACCCTCTGGATATAGATGGGAAACTCATGGGCCACAGCCCTGTGCTGGGACATGAGTTTGTAAAGCAGCTAAGCCTTCCTGGAGAAGCATGTTTTGGACAGCAGAGGAGTAAAGCTCAAAGGTGTTGGGGTGAGGGGTGAAGAGGTTCTGCACAGTCCCACTGTCAGCCACCCCTGCCCAGCCATTGCAAAAGGCTCTCAGCCAAGTGGGCACCATACCCACAGCTGCAGTGGCCTTGGCTCAGGCTGTCCTGTGGCTGTTCTGTCTCACGGGCTCTGACAGACACAGGGACACGGAAAAATGTTTCTCACTTCCAACCACGACGTGGCTATAGCCCATCCCAAAAGCTTAACATGTTAGCAGGGAGCATGATAAAAATTTCATCAGGCAGCTGTTCCCTGTGGTCCTTGTGGGGACTTGTCCCAGCCCTGCAACCTCCCTCTTCTGTGCTGGCAGGCTTGAGGTCCTGCGATGAATCATTTTAATGTGCAACACGGAAAAAATATTACCTGGAAATGCCTGGACGTGCAACTCCTGATGCAATGAGCATCAGCCCTGCTCTCTTTTCATCCTCATAGATGTGCTTCATTATTAACTTTTCATGTGACAACTGTTTGTGCATTAAGAGTGCTTCACAAAACATAAATATTGGAAGTGAGGACTTCTAACAGCCTGTATTAGTGGGTCCAGCTTTTTAAATGATGGAGACTGAGAAAGTGGAACACAAGTCAGAGAGGTCTGCTCTGACCATCTGACCCTTGTTTTCTGTTCTTCAATTAAACCACTGCTGTTAGCTATTCATTTTTATCAGTATTATATAAAACTAGGACAGAGTAAATGAAAATTTATAATTTATAAACAATCTGGAGGAAAAAAAAACCTACTGAATTATTTATGGCACTTTTGAAATATGTGTTTGTTACTTGTACAAAAATTAGTTGTTAAGTCTTAATCACAGCAATGCCACAAATATGTTGGAAATTAGGGCTTATAAACCTGCTTGTTTGGAAAGAAAAAAAAGTCCTGTAATTCTACCTACAATTGAAAAACCCAAGCCAAACTGATTCTGAATGGTCTAGTCAAACAAGTGCCAATTATTGAATAATTCTCTGACCTAAACAGAAAGTTATTGTATATGGAAAGATTTTTTTTTCCAGAGAGTGCTTTATACCAGATGCCCTTTTAAATTGTTTTGAATTCTCTGTAGGCAGTAGATAACTAAACCTACAGAATGTAGTAATGGCAAAAAGGAAGCAATCAAGTTGGCCACTTCTAGTTAAGAGTCATGGAAAAGGCATCTGTTCTATATGAATTGCAGACTATAGGAACTTTGACAGGTCATAGACCAGACTTAATTTATTAAACTAAGTTTCTAATATAAACAGTAATTCGTTTCAGGCACTGACACTGAAGGTCTGGATTATGTGAATAAAATATAGAGACCTCCACTGGCCTCCTGAAAAAAAGCAGTTTTGCTGCACAGGAAGAAAATAACCAAGTGTGCCTTAGCAGCAGGCACCAGTGCTGAGGCCATGCCCTGTATCCACCAAGGCACAGGGTGCAGCTCTCCCTGCAACCCTGGCCCAGCACAGGCAGTGCTGGCAGCATGTCCAGGTGGCATTCCTGCCCGCCTCCTGCCACCTGGGCACAGAGCATCCTTGAGATCAAGGATGGCAGCTGTCAGATGTCTTAGCAAAACTGCAGTTTGAAGTCTTCAGAGAGAGGTTCATTTGCAAACAAAACAATGACTAATAGGATGAATGTTGGGGAAAAAAAAGACTGAAGTAGGAATGCCTCGGTGCTGCGTGCCTGCTGCTTATCCAGAAAGGCTGTTACCCCAGACTGTGCCAGGGCATGGGTTTGTTGGGCACCCACACACACCCAGCCAACCCACCTAGGCAGGAGAGGGGACAGGACTGGGGTCTGCAATGTGCATGCACATGTGCACACCAAAATAGCTTCTCGCTGGCAGGTCTGCTGATGCAGAACAACAAATACTGCTATGAAGTTCCCGAGAAGAATTAAATACTCAAACCATGACTTATGGGAGAAATTCACTTTGTTTGCCCCCTCTTCATCCAGGTCTGAGAGTAGCATGGACCAGGGGGTCTCAGGCCATGATGTCAGCAAATATTTATCTTCAAACACTTCGGTAATTCAGGTGAATGCAGGAGGAGAAATTCACTGCTTAAAATTAGGCAGGTACCGAAACAATTTCCTGAATTAAGTTTACGTTCATCTCAAGTTTCAAGCACTGGCTTTGCTGTAGCTTTGACCAAAAGTTTGGTCATAACTCAGAAATCACATACAACTATTTCCTTATGTCATCAGCCCTCAGCAAAGATCGAGTATGGAAAACCTCAGTTAGGGTTTTTCTGCTGCCAAAAAGGTTATGGATACGAGTAACGAGATGAAATTGTTCTGCGTTGGTGCTGACCAGTCCACTGCTGCTGGTGACAATAACAGACCAAAGTTTCTGATAGCCAGAGTGTGAAAGCAGCTGCTCAGCCTCCTCTCCAAAATCTGAAGGCAAGCTCCCTGTTGCCCCACACTCCAGCAGGAAGCCAGAGGGGTGGCTTTTGTGCAGCACTTTGCTCAGGCTGAACCCGCTGTGTTGCCAGCCCCAGCTAATTGTTTGATTCCCCATCTCATTTGCTTGAGAACGACTGAGAATGTGAGACAGCGTAGGGTCTATAAAATCATTAATTGAATTACTAGTGTGGAATAAGTAGTGCATCAATTTGAATTCACCATCATCCCCCTCCTTTCCTCCCCCGTGTTTTAGAGACCAATCCTACTGTTGATATGTGAACAGCTTCAGAAGGAGGCTCAATAAATAGATGTGCTATTCTAGCTAAACAAATTTATTTTTCCAGCTGTTCTACTGAATTAGTAAATTGTAATGTTGACTTCAGACTATCTTCCCCATAAAATATATGCTGGCCTGTATATTTTACTGACACTTCTTTTGTGACACCTCATTAAGGGCTGATCCAATCTGTATCCCATTCTTTTGGAATTATGCTTTGACCGAAATGAGCTTTGGACCAGAGTGCAATACTGATTCAGTACCTGTATTATATTTTATTGTTGAATCATTAGCAAGATTTTTGTGTGCTCTCTCCCCTTACATGGTTTTCTAAGAGATTTTAGGACAATAATTGCAGGTACAAGTGGGCTTGGAGTTTTGTGCCAAATGTGCTGTCTGAGCACATGTGGTTTTACTGGCACATATTGATGACTGCTTGTCTGGGAAGCAATCAGGAATTTTTGTCCAGCCCTGATATGGACAATTCTGTTTAGCCTGCCTCTGTGTTCAAATGGACTAGAAAGCTTTTATAAGGTTTGGTTTGCTATAGTTTGGCATCTTCCATTTCATTTACACTAAGGCACAGTAAAGCAACAGTGTCACCAGGTCCAAATAGCAGCATAGCAGCATTTTGATTCCAATGTAAATGTAAATTAATTCTGGGCTACTGTTCAAATTTACCATTTTTCTAGCCAACACACATTTCAGCTGGCAACAATCAGGTGAAGCTGAACCTGGTGGCCTTTGCCCCACAGCACCATGCAGGGCAGCACACAGTCAGGCACTACAACTTTGGGGCTCCTGGGTGGCTTTGTGGAACAATTCCAGCAGAGACAAGTCCACAGATACCCCATCCCCAGAGTTTACCAACACTGAGCAGAGCCTGGCAGGTTTGGCATCACAAGTGCAGGACAACCCACATGTTATGGAGATCTATTGGCCCTGGCAAACCATGAGCTTTCTACAAAAAGTGGGTTTGTGGGGTGCTGCTGGGCACCTCTATTCCAAACAGCAGGAACCAGGACTACTTTTCACAGATTCACAGAATAAGCTGAGTTAGAAGGAACCCTCGAGGATCATCACTCCAACTGCTGGCCCTGCACAGCACCATCCCCAAGAGTCACACCCTGTGCCTGAGAGCGTTTTCCATACTTTTCCTGAGTTCTGTCAGGCTTAGTGCTGGGACCACTTCCCTGGGGAGCCTGTTCCAGTGCCCAGCCACCCTCTGGGTGAAGAACCTTTTTCTAATATCCAACCCAAACTTCCCCTCACAGAACTTCAGGACATTCCCTTGTGTCCTGTCACTGGTTACCAGAGAGAAGAGAACAACATCTGCTCCTAGACTGCAGCATTTATGATGCTTGAGAGAAGCAAACAAAGACAAAAATATGTATTGATACTGCCCCTCCCAGCCTAAGAGGGGAAAAAAAATCGTGTTTGTTACATGTCAGCAAATACAGGCATTTGTTCCCATCTCTGCTTTTAACTTTTTTGAAAGGTTTGGGTTCCCTTTCATAACAGGGAAAGCGGCCTGAAGTCCAAACACGATGGCCTAAGCCTCGGAAGAATGCTGCCAGGCTGAGCGGAGGGACCGAGGCAGCTCCCCGTGCCCCTCAGCGCTGGGATCGGCGGGCACAGGGACACAGGCAGCCCCTCGGGCTGCGGAGGAGCGGGGCGGGCACAGGGACACAGGCGGCCCCTCGGGCTCCGGAGGAGCGGGGCGGGCACAGGGACACAGGCGGCCCCTCGGGCTCCGGAGGAGCGGGGCGGGCACAGGGACACAGGCGGCCCCTCGGGCTCCGGAGGAGCGGGGCGGGCACAGGGACACAGGCGGCTGCTCGGGCTCCGGAGGAGCGGGGCGGGCACGGGCGGCGGCTCTCGGGCTGCGGGAGCGGGACCCGGGCGGGAGGAGCAGCGGGAAGCGGCTCCGGCCGGGCGGGCGGAGGGGTCGGGGGAGCGGCCACAGCAGCGAACGAACCCCAAACAAAACCAGCTCCAAACTTAAAAACAAGCAAATAAAGAACCAATAACGTGCTCTCAATGTCCTGATGCGACAGGGATCTAATACCATTTCCACATCCATTAGGCAAAGGATTTTGCATGTTCCCTCACAAAGAGTGAGCATTCTCAGCGACTTTCCCTTAAATTAAGATGACAGGTTACTGCTCCAGTGTCGTTAATCTTTTTCTAAAAGCTTAATGTTACTACTTAGTAGTTTACTAATAAATCTGAGAAAATATGTAGTGTCATTTTGGTTTAGATATAGATGGATGACTTTTTAGTATTTGTGAAGTTGTAAAACAGATACTGCCGTGGCCCTTGGTGGAGGAAACAGTACTTGCTGTATTCTTTTCTGCCCTGGGGCCACAGCGCATTACACCATTCATGTGTTCAAAACCAATTTAATACTCTGTCATACGTATGCCACCAGTAACTGGCTTTCAGCTGTCTTTCATGCAAGTTGTCTTTAGGGGTTGTTGTTGATTTTCATATACGTGCCGTTACTTGATCCTACTTTTCATTATTTTAACTTTTTTTCCACCTGAAAATATTCTGATAATAGTCTTTAGGATTTTCTCTTTTTAAGCATACATCAGTGCTACCGTAACACTGCCCTTGATTTTGTTGGTGAATTCTCTCTTCTTTGTAGATTTACTGTTTTTGATGCCATACAGGTGTATTCAAATCAGTAGCTGGGATGTGACCTTGCCCCTACAGGACAGGCAGCAGCTTGTGCATCTGCCATGCATTCCCCATGTCCCAGTGAGGGGCTTGCCCTGACATTCCAGTAGCACTGATCCTCCCTTTACTGATAGTTCTGTCTCTGCCTACATGGACAAGGCATCCCTAAGAGCCAGTGGTCACCAGTAACCCGCAGCACTGAGGCCACATGCACAACACTCCATCAGCAGAGCAAGGACAGAGGGCAAGCGCTGCCTGCTGCATCCTGCTGTGATGGGTCCCAGTCTTTGGCCACCAGGGCTGGCAGTAAGATCCTGAGGGGAACTCACACAGTCCTAGTTTCGAAGCCAGATGATATTTTTAAAAACTCAGGCTCTCTGAGGCTGGTTTTGGCCATGAGTTCTCCCATCGCATTGGGTAAACCAGGAGTAGCCCAGTGAGCAGGGTTAGTGTAAAATCAGTATGAGCAACAGACAAAACACCTGTGATACACCTGAATCAATCCCACAAGGAAAAACACTTGGCACATAGCACACACCTTTCTGAAGGTGTTTTTGCCCAGTTGCTGTCACTACAGACAGTAACAGTGTCTTTCAGCTCTCTGCACGAGTAGCAAAACCCATTCTTCAGAATCCCAGTGACTCTCTGGAGAGAGGAGGCAGCCCCTAAGAGGGAAGGAGCAGAGGAGAAAACCTCCATTTCCATTCTGGTCAACTCCTGCTGTTGCACAGGTACTGAGAGCAGTTGCCCTTTGGAGGGGCTGCATCTGTGCAGGGGATAGGGAGAGCACAAACACAGACAAAGCGCCCCTGCCTGGCTCCCCTGGGGTGGGGACAAGCCCTGAACAGCAGGACAGGAACCTGTGTCTACCCTGCCCAAGGCCATGCATGGGCTGGCCCCGTGCTGGGACATCCAGGTGCCAACTGTCCAGGGAGCCAGGGCCTGCTTCCCCTTTATGGGGAATTTTTACAAGAAAAGGCCCGGCAGCCCGTTTTGTACTTTCTAACACCAGATCCTATCTATATTCTTAGGTGCTCCTAAGGCCGCCTAATTATTGCTTCCTGGTCTGTTTTACTTTTCCTTATTAACTTAATAGTTTCTCTTACAAAGCAAAAGCAATTGCAAGCACACGGAAGCCACCACCAAACCTTCTCATTTAAACCAGAACTCACGATTTTATGCCACTAAACTATGCATTTTTTGCTGCACAATAGATGGCAGTAGAGAAAAAAGGCTGAGACTAGACAATTTATAATTTGGAATATGCAGATGATTTTTTTTCCCCGTCAAATCACCGTACAGTATTTGTTGCTTTCTTCTCAACAGAGAGCTTTCCTAGAAAAGGCAGTCTGGGGCGGATGAGGCTAGATGAAATAAAAGATTCATGCATGAATAATTAACATATTGGAGGCCTCACTTGAACTTGTTGGCTTACCCAGATGAATGAGTTAACATGTTGGAGATTATTATAAAGAGGGACTATTCTGCTCCAGTAGATCAATTCAGCTGAAAATGATGAAGTATCGACGCACATATAAATACATGCTTGGTACTTAAAAATAATCCTTCCAATAAGTATAGTCATCTTGGAGTTCTGCTACGCTGACAGTCGCAGAGACAAGATAAAAAGATTTGGCATGAGTCATTCAGATTGACTTTTGCACTGAAATGAGATGCAAGCCCGGGATGTCGCTCTATGTAGGGCAGCCGCCGCGCGGGCGGGCAGCTCCCACCTCCCCGGTTTCGCGGCGCGGGGGAAGAGTGGTGGCAAGCGGAGCAAGAGCACCTCCAACTTCAACACAAAGGCTGCTGGATGAACGCACAGGGCTCGCCTGCTGCTCCCTTCCATGGGCAGGGGCTCACTCAGGTGCTGAGGGACATCGCTGGCGGCCACAGGGTGCACACAGGCACTGGCAGGGAGCGATGCAGTCTGACAGTGGCCCGGCACCGAGCAGAAAGTGCCCCTTAACTCTAAATAACCATGGTTTGCCAGTCTTTTTAATTTAGCCAGTGATTTCCATTACTGCCTACTTCTTTGAAGGCTAATTGCTGCAGAAAGGAGTCTTCCTTGTAAATTGACATCTAATTCATGCTAAACATGGGAGGGAGAGAAAATTTAATTGCAAACTTTAATTCTTACCTCAGCCTTACCAATTTTTGTGTCTAATAATAGTGGAAAACAAAACTGGGGAAAACATAGAGGATTAAATTCACTGCAAAGAAATTGCTAAAATCCTATCCAAAAGTATGCCAAAGCTTTTCTTCCTCTCCATATCTCTCTACATCTCAGAGCACTAATAGTAAAATAAGACTGGGAGATAAAACCGTATCATCACTTTTCCATGCCTCTGTTAAATAAAACCTTTCTAATGCAGGCACACAGAGCTGTGGTGAGGCAGAGAGCTCGTGCCATGCATGTTGCATGTAAGGTGCCTGGACTGCAAAGGGATGCCAGCCACGGGCTTGTGCTGAGCAAGTATGGGGACTTGGCAAGGCAAACAGAGAGTGCAGCACACCCTGTCCTGGGTGCGGCTCTCACCACATTAGATGTTAGAAATTATTTCAGAATCAAATGATATTTCTTTCAGCCAAAGCTCCTCTAATATCATTGCAGCCACCTCTCCACCACATGATGGGTCACAGGGCTGTAGCACTCGTGCTGAGCTGTGGCAGCACAAGGTCACTATGGCACTTGGCACTGGACAGATGATGGGTCCTTCCCATGTGGGCTTTTTGTTTTTCAGAGTTAAAGGTGTACCACTCCATGACACTATCCAGGACCACTGGAAAAATAAAAGTAGACTGGAATTATTTTGGAGATGTTTCTGTATATTATCTCTCAGTTGCACAGTGCTGTCAAGCAAAATGTCTTCTTTCTTCAATCAATGCAAACAAACATAAACCAGATATAACGGGGCACGGAATTTGTGTGTGTGGAAAAACGCCTGATTTCTACGCACAACTCAGTTTTTGACAAACTTAGTTACCACTAGCAGCAGCTCTGGGCAAAGCAGAGCTTTTCTTGCAGCTCTGACAGTGAACCAGGGCTCACCAGATGCCTGTGGCCAGGCTTGGGCTGCCAAGGGCTGGCAGACCCACAGTGACAATGACATTCCATTGCACTTTTCCATACACGGGTCCCCCAGCTGCTCACACGGTCATAAGCTGATGCACTTACTTACATCCACCTTCATTTAATCAATACTTCCCACACTCTGGGCAGCAGTAGGCAGCACAGGGATGTGCTGTGTGTGCCTCTGTAGGTGTATTTAGCTCCTCAGGGAAGCATGGGAGGGAGGTGATCCTCCCTAACACCCAAGCACTGTGCTTCAGAGTGTGCTTGCTGATGAAACCATCCTGCTCTGCAGACAGTCCGGGGATCTGGTAAGAAAGCTTTCACCTGCTAGCAATATTTTTCCACTTAGATCTGTTCCTAAAGCTTATTGCCACATCAAATCCCATTATAGAAAATAAGGAAATGTTAAAATTAAGAACTAATGTTCACATGAAAGAATTTTTTTTACTATTTCCTTCAGCAAACCAATGAATGTTTAACAGTTGAAATTGCTTTGAAACAGCAATAAATTATTTCATGCATACATGCCAAATATTAAAACCAGAAGTTTTCTTAGTATGAAGTCACTGGTACCAAGATTCATGTTTGTCTTTGTTAATTATCTACTTGTTTATTAGCTTAGTTTCACTGAGGAGCTGCTGATATCCTCAAGTTAGAGATTTTGGAGCTGTTCACAGGATGTAATAATACAATTTTATTGGGTGCTTGTTCAGAAAGGGTTTTTAGTTGTTTGCACTTAAGCCATAAAACTGCCTGAGGCCCCCTGCGCTGCTTCCTGCTGGCCTGTGTCTCCCCAGGGCAGCCACGGTGCCCCAGTGCTGCAGGCATGGATGCTGAGGGAAGGTGGGATGCACCTGGCACTGCAGCTCAAGCAGATCTCTCCCTTGAGCTAAAACCCAGCCTCATCCAGGGCAAGGCTGCCCCAGGCTCGTGCTCTCTGCAACCCAGGAGGGGCTGCTTCCAGTCAGGTTCTGAGCAGGCCAAACCAAAGAGACACAAACTTTGCTCTTGATTTAGTATTTAAAATTTGGGAATAATTTTAATTATTCTTTTTTTTTAATCAGCAGATTGTGCATTCTCTACACAGCAAACTGCTCCAGGCTGCAAGGATTTCCTTCGGGAGGGAAAATCACTGGCACAGACTCTGGGAGTATGTTATTATTGACGAAAGTGTTTTTATCACTATCAGTAAAGAGTTATTCCCTCACGTATCACCTCCCAGAGCTGGGACAGTAGAGCCAAGTCTAAAAAAAAGTTTACACTTGTACTGACTGCAAGGAAAGTCTTAGGTATGTCTGGGATGAGAAAACAAATGCCTCCAAATCTCATCAGTTAGCAAGAACTTGTGTTCAACCCAGTGCAATCACTCTGGAGTGCTTGACATGCTCAGTACTTGCAACATCGAACCAAACCGTGTCTCCTCAGCCATGGATCTGCCCGGAGCATCCCTGCTTCCAAAGAGCCCTGCCCATGCTGCCTGCTGTGAGTGCAGAGGTGGGAGCAAGGAGCTGCAGGGCAAAGACCAGCTGGCCCATATCAAACCTGGGGTGCCTCTGTCTGGGGAGCCTGTTCCTTTGTCACCTGGCAGCCCCAGAAAGAAGAGGTCACTCCGGGAAGAGCAGGCTCCTGCTACAACAAACACTGCGGCAGCATTTCCACAACAAACCCCTGCTCGGGGCAAATTTCAAACGTGACCATTAAGCTTTGCTCTGAACCTTACATGTGCCTTTGAATTCGGCCTTTTTCTGAGTGAAAGCTCATTTACTTCAAACTGAAGCCATCAAAGAAGAATACAACAGCCTTTCCTAAAGAAATGCCAGCACGATGGGTAAGATGGGACAGGTCTCAGCTGTGGTTTGACTCATCCTTAGTCCACAGAGCACAGCAAGAGGACAGCATCAACATTGCAGGAATATACCTCTCCAGTTTCCAGTGGATGCTGAGAGGCCTCTGCACACACATCCAACTGCACCTTGCTGAGATGCAGTGCCCCAAGGCACTGATGTAACAAAGACAGCAGGAGAGAGGCTGGGAAATGCATCCTGGCTGCAGGCAGGCTCCTCTGACCTCCTGAACAAAAATGTGTTTCCTACAGACTGTGAATATATTGCACAGAACTTAGGACAAAAGAATTATCTTGTTCTCTCTCAAATGCAGCAGATTACCCTTCTAGAAATGTTTGTAACAATTTTTCGGTGCAGCTTCAGAAAATATCAACTTTCCTTTTCAAAGTCCACAATATTTTGAAACTCAACTTTTCCTACTGCTGCTTAAAATCGACAGAAGTTTAACACACTGAGAACAGCACAATTTAAAAAAATCCTATAAATAATAACAAACACATTAAACACATCTGACCTGCTCTGGTGCTTCTCAGAGGCAACATAGGTCCTACCCCCATGGGGTGCACACTCCTTCAGCCTGTGACAGCAACCAGCTGTAGGTTATCAGCAGACTTAGAGATGTGCTTTTCCAGAAAGATAATAAATTTTTGGACATGTGTGGCAGATGGGAGTGTTAACTCATAGTGCTAGGAGTTAACCTGATTGTATTATAATGTGATAGCTCCACAGCTAATGCCCATCAGCACTGTGGGCCATTTACTTTATCATAAAATAAAATTAATTGAGTGAAAATAAATTGCAGAGAGATACAGAAGATTTTGAGACCATATACATGAAATACATGATAGCCTGAGTCTCCTGTGACACTTATCTTCATTAGAGAGGAAACAATTATTATTAATTCTCTCTTTGAAAATAAATATCCTGAAACTTGCAACAAGATTTACTGCACAGATTGCAGATGCTGATACGGCTACACAAGCACTAAAATTTTTTTTCCTTTGAAGAAGGACTTTCAGACTCAGCAAAACATTACAGCAAGGCAGCTGCTGGTGCCTGCCTAGAGCCCTTGGGGTGTGGGGAAGGGGATGTGGGGGGCCCTGGTGCTGCTGTGGGAGCAGCACTGTAAATCCCCCCAGTCAGGTGAGCTGGACTGCAGGCACTTGAGTTGGCTAATGGGCTGCAATATTTCTAATGGAGAGTGTTTATTTGAGTGCATGCCTGCACTTGGCAAGTATAGCAAAATAATGACATTGAGGCTTATTGATAATAGTTATAATTCCATGTAATGACCAACTGAGCAAAATGATACAGGCATCTCTCCTTCATCCATTATATTCCTGCCCACAAAGATTTCTCAGTTAAGGGCTGTTTATTTCTGCAGCAAGACATAGACCAGATACATAAACCTTCCCATTAGGACTCACTCGTGTGGTTTTTTTTCCTTCCAAGTCATTCAATGGCACACAGTTTTGGGGATCAGCTTTCTGGTTGTGTGTGAGCTAGGAGTCAGAAATCATCATCATGCCAAGTGAGAAGTAACCAGCCTGTCTGGTCCTGGCTGCAGGCACCCCCTACACTCCCATTCAAAAGAAGATTATTTATCTTCTTACAAGTCAGTAATAAATTCCCTGAACAGGATTTCTACATGTGTTAACAATGGCATTTTCCAGATCACCATTAGTTAGTTTCCCTAAATAAAAGTAGAGCAAAAGGTTTTTTCCTTTCTTTTTGACACCAGCATAGTGGCAGTCCCCCAGGCTGTCCAGTGTCAGCTCCATGCTGAGGAGCAGTTTGTGGGTAGCCCTTCCTAGTGCCAGCACATGGAAGCATCAATGGACATGCCAAGAGTGCTGTTTCTGGCATGGCCACCCCGGATCTCTGTCAGGTGCTGCCCTGGACCCATTCTACTGCTCTGGCGAGGCTGAGGAAAGCCCAAAGGCTGCTCCAGCAATCCCAGGCACCCTCTGGTTCTGGCTTTCACAGAACTGCAATAAAATTCACATCTACTCGCAGCACACCACACTGGCAGCTTCTGCATTTACTGAGCAGTTGTCCACAGGTGCAGATGTGAGGCTCCACTTGCAAAAACACCCTGCCAAGTCCCCCCTGATGCCTCCTCCTCTCTTTAACTGGCACCAGACACAGATTTGTCACCTCCAGGTGACATCTCCAGCCTGGCCACTGAGAAGCTGGGCAGTAATAAACCTCCTGAAGTGCTGGGTGAGCAGGAGAGACCCTTTAAACTCACAGGCATTTTACTTCATTACTGAAGACTTCATGTGCCTTTTACATGATGAGTTTTGTTCCCGGGTCTCAGACCTCGATACTGCTCAAGGTTAATAGGATAAACTTAATAGAAATAGCCATGTTTGAAAGAGTTCCATGCATCTGTCTCCCTCTTTATAGGAAGGGATAACCCTCAAGTACTTGACCAATGTGCAATGACTCCAGGTAGCGAGAACCTGAAATCAGATTATATCCCCCTGCAATTCCATTAGTGCTGCCCAGTGACTGGGTGCAGGCAGTGGTTATTGGGCTGCAGCACAAGGTGAATGCTTGGTCTCAACAGAGTCTGTAGGCACTGCTCTGGACATGCAGGAAGACAGATAAGATGCAAGGGATGTGGTTTAATTAGGCCACAACTTTATTAAGTTAACTCATCTGGGATCTATCCAGCACAATTCTTTCCTTAATCACTCCCACATGGTGGAGAGTTGCCATTAGCCCTCCTGCTCCCCACAGCTGGTAACCAGCCCTGTGCTGGACTCTTCCACCCAGGGCATATACAAGGGTTAGGTTTTCCTTTTATGGCATCCATTGCTGCCATGGATGCCATACCCAGTCCCAGCTCAGCCTGGCAGAGAAACATCCCACTCTGCTCCCACAAGGACAGCCTGTGGCACAGCTCCTGACCTGCCACCAACCCTAGAGCCACAACAGCCCAAAGATGCTCCTGGCACAGAACAGCAGTCTGCAGGGATAAACGACACCTAAGATGCAAAGATGAACTAGCATCGTGTACTGGATTATAATATTTTTTTCCTAAAAATTGTCTGTTTAACCCTATAGGAAGAGTGCAAGAGCCTAAGTCTATTTTAGCAAGGGAGATCTGTTTCCAAGGGAGAAAAGAGCTAGGCTTCTTCCAGCTATTGTCCGTAGCATTGCATGGCAGCCAGCGCTGGCTTATTTTTATTCTCATGACAAAATGCAGACCACCTTCCTGCATTAGAAGATTTTGGTGACTTTAATTACCCAGTTATGTGTGTTTGGGGCAAAGAGAGAGAGAGAGAGAATCCTGAATGCAGAAGAGACATTACTCTGTACTCCCAGGTCCAGCACTGGTCTCCAAACTGCAGTGAGGGACTCTTCCCCTGTTCATGAGTGCATACTTGCACCTTTCTATCACCGTGTCCAAACCCAGCACTGTCACTCATGCTTTGATGCAGAAACATTGGCTAGGTGTAGGTCAGCAGCAGCCAGTTTTTCATCTCTCTAGGGGCTGAACTTGCCATTTCCCTGCCCAAAAGTCAGCACAAAAAGCATCCTCTGATGGCTGCCTCCACATACCAGAAGGACTTCAATCCCCATATAGAGTGGCACAACATAACTGGCAAGCAACGGAACCTGCCTGGAAGTTGCTCACTGGCGTGGTGCTGTATTGAACTAATTTAATGTTTGTTGTGTCATGGACGCTCCTTTTTTCTAGCAAACATCAGGGGTCAGAGCAAAAGGGCACCATCTGTTGCCTGACTTTGTTGTTGTATGCTGGTTGCACTGGAAGCAGCAGCAGCATCGTGCCCAGGATCCACCGCAGCGCCACATGTGAGGCTGCACTGCTACACGACAGTGGCCATTCCTCCTGCCACGCGACACTCGGGCTTTGCCTTTCTCCCACACGGCATTACGACTTGTTTTTATCTTCCTGATTATTATAAGCCTTTATTTGGCTGCTGCAAGCCAAGGTCTTAATCAAGCTCAAGGCTAAATTATGCTGGAAATCCTCCGAGGGAACAGAGGTGATGCCAAGCTGTGGGCTCCCGGGCAGGGCCAAGACTCTGACTCAGCAGCTGTGTGGCATTGTTTATTTTAAGCTAACTATGTATGTGTACATATAGAGGCAGAGCACGGGCATGACAGAGACCTGCAAGAGTCAGTGGCCCTGTACTGAGCACTGATGCTGTGGCTGCTCTTGCTGGAGCAGCCAAGATGTGCCTGTGTTTTTGGCGTTTCAGTGTTCCAGCAAAGTGGAAACATGTTTTTTCTAACATACCAAAATCTTGCTTTACCCTCTCTCCATCCCATCCTGGGGTGTTGATTCTAGGTCCCTAACAAAGCAGTGGCAGTCATGAGCCTCCAAGAAAGGCTGACCCCACATCCAGGGTTTGGGAAAGGAGCCATCTGTAAGGCCCCCATCAGATCTTGCACTTTGAAGGACACTGAAGAGACTCGCATCTGGCAGTGAGCCCCACAGACGTGTTGTGCTTTTGCTCCCCAAATCCTGTGCATAGTTGGTTTCTCCCAGCTGTTTGTGCTTTCCCAGGCTTCTCCCACTGCTGCAAAACCAAGCCATCTAGCTCTGGGGGTCACTTAGCTGTCACCTGTATTTGCTCTGTACAAATACACCAACACACCTGCCACATTTCTTAGGTGATACAGGCTTTCTCCAACAGAAGAATTGCATCAGGATTTCTTTTTTTGCCAATGAGCAAGAGTAACCTCTGGGGAGCCCAGAAAACCTCAAATCTCTGACATACCCAGTACTGAACCTGCCAAGGGGCCAGAGCAGACCATGTTTGTTTTTAATTGTCTATGGTTTCCCACCAAGGACAATCCCCCTAAAGTGGGATCCTGGAGCACCCCAGGCAGTTATAGTTCAGGTATCATCACCCATATTGTAGGTTAATCCCTGAGCTCTTAGATCAGATCTAAAAAGTTCTGTTCTTCAGTGGAAAGCAAGTGAGGTAGAGAAGAGCAGGGAGGCAATGGTTTGTGCTGCCTCTCTGCACTAATACTTAAGGTGCTTAAGGAACATCACTGCTCCTTGACTTTGAGCATGTTTCCACCTAAATCTTTCTGGGGGTTTATTTCTTCTCTGCTGTCCTACTGATAACTCCTTTTTCCTCTCCCAGATGAACTTCCCTGAGCTTTTGCCTTCTATCCTCTTTGGATTCACTTCTCTGTAGAAGTCAGTAGAGCTGATATCTCAAGGATATGAGATTACTTTACATCTACTGCTGTCTAAAGAAAGCACCACATGTGGTGCCCGCAAAAAGCGCACAGTCTCCTTTAATAAATCAGTCCACTCCACATACAGTTAATTCTCCCTTGTATTTATATTGTTTGTATATTTTCCTTCTGTGTCCATCAAACACAAGCCTTTCCCTCTTGCTGTAACAGAACATTTGCCAAGAAGAAAATTAACCTTTCTCACTGAGCAGTTGAAGTTGTACAGCTCTTCCAGACCACACATTCAGCTCAATCCCTGCATGGACCATTCACTTAAGAATGGCCTCAATGGTCCACATGGGTCCCTTCCAATCAGAATATTCTGTAACTTCTGTAACTTGCACTGAAAGAGGACAGTGTGCTGGGGCTGACACAATGACACACTGCAGCTACAAAGACACTTGGGAGATCAAGCTCTCAACACATCTCTGTATGACTATTTCCTTTATAATGCACAAATCCATGAGGCAGGTTCCAACTTGAGACACATGGCTTCCAAAATACAGGGAAAGATGCACAAACACTATGTTGGCTTTGGTCAGCATTGATATACACACAGCCCAGAGCCAAGACGCACCACATCTCCTTGTCCCTCCTTCCACTTTCCTCTTGCAGCTACTGATGGCATATCAACATCTTATCATTATGCAGAGATTTAATCTCAGCTGGCTATTTTATAACCCTTGCTTTGTCCCATCTCTAAAATTAACATCTATTATTAACATTTTTGAATGTGACTTTAAAGCCTTCAAGCAAATATAAGCAGAGAGGGACCTCTGTAAAATAGGTTTCCTTGGCATGATGACAAGCCTCCTGAAATGGCAGGCATGAAGGCTGTCTCTCTTCATGGGGTACAGTGCATGCTTTGGAACAGTTTGATAGTTTTAAAATATTTCTGATGCAATGGGTCATAATGCTTTCCAGATGAGTACATGGAGTGCAAAAGGTAATGGCACAGACACTTCACTGTTCTACCTCTTGTTCCCTTTCTGGCAATACAAGAAGAATCAGTCTCATTTCTTGTTTGCTGGTAAACATGAGTTATTTGCTTCCCCTCCCCCCCTTTCACTAAACTGAAAATGTTAAATGTACCACAAACAAAACTTATGAACTTTTTTATGTGATTAAAATGGTCATAACTATCTGATGTTTCTTGCTGATTGGATCTGCCACTTCCATTTACTAGGAAAATAAATAACATATGTTTGCTGTCTTTCTAAAAGGTTCTATTTATTCTGTGGTCATTTCCCACTTATGATATTTCCAGCTTAATTTCATAAAACAGCTTTTACATGGCTAAAAAAAAAAGGCTCTTATTGTACATTGTCTTCAAAATATTTTGCCTTTAAGCTGTGGGCTTTTATTTGTAGGAACAACCAACCACCCTGTTTGTGAGGCCTATATTCCTCCAAATTAAAAAGAGAAACAGCTGTATGTCTTATAAATGTCTGCAGAGCTCCAGTGTGATATTGCTGAATTGTTTGCTTTCCTATCTTCCCACAGGAAATGCCTCTTAAATCCACCACACGGGAGAAAAGCACAGGTAAAAGCCAAACAAATGTTCTCCTCTGGGCACATGCTTGGAGGCACAAGTCATTCATCTCCAGCCAAGAGTTTACAGTAACTTTTTGGGATACCACAGGTATAAATATGAACACAAATGGTTTGATAAGAAGTGATGGACCAACACACAAGTTGATTCCATTTTCTGAGCAAGGGCTGCCACACCTAATTTGTCATTCATCAACACAATGCTAATTACAGACATCTTTTGGCGTTTTATTTGAAGGTGTTTTTCTTCAAGCCCCAGCCTGCTGAATTCAGGGGACCCCATGATCTCCATCTCTCATTCATTGACCTCTCCAGTTATACAGGTGGCATAAAGGTTTTAAACTACTTGGTATCAGAGCTAGGAGGAGAAATTTTGAGAACAGGAAGGACTCTAAACTTGACACTCTGGACAAGGGGAAAAAAAACCAAAAAAAGGCAAACTAAGAAAGGTGCACGGCTGGTTTTGTTGACCGCAACAACAAATATTTCTGAGCTGATTTTTAGCCTACCTCACAATCCATGAGTGCTTCAGGTGGATCACCATTTCCCAGCTGCTAACAAACACCCACTGTGTGCTCAGGCTTCTCTGGGTCCCACAGGGCACTCCTGGGGGCCAAGGGCTGGTCCCAGCTCCTGGTGTGGGATGTGAGCTGCATCCCAGCACATCAGCTCTCCCACATGCCTACCTTGTGCAGAGTTGCCAGTTTTACAAGATGGGCTGTGTTGTGTTCACACATAATGATGAGCAGATTTGAGCCCTAAATCTGGAGAGCTCAACAGCTGCCCCCAAGTCAAACAGGAACAGAGACAATGCATAACTGAAATGGCAAGTCATGGGATAATTAAATTATTTGTGACAGTAAACCAAAATAGAAAGAAACAAAAAAACCCCTAAAACAAACAAACAAACCAGACAGAGCCATATGCTCCCATGCACTGCACACTGCAAAGAGAGTTATTGCAACACAGCACAGAGACCCCACAGCCCTCGGCTGTGCCGAGCAAGAGTCTCTACAAAGCTCCAGGACGGAAGCGAGGCACAGTTTGGGCACACGCAGGCTGGAGCCACCAGCGGGCCCCTCCATCCCACACACAGGCAGAGATGTGTGAAGGCTTGGGGCCGCAGCCTTGCTGGGGAGGATGCTAGTGCTTGTTTCCTTCTACCAACTCGGAAGATGAAAGGCAACAAAAAGGCTCTTTTCTGATAGCAGCACAGGGGCCCCAGGGTGATACAGGTGAATTCCTTCATCACAATCCATCTGCTGGTTGTGCTGGGATGGTTCCACCCCCAGTGCTGTGCTATTAAATTACTCTCCTGGACCAGAGCAGGGTTGCACCAGGCTGATGTGTGGAGCACAGGGCTCTGCTCTCGGGAGCACCGATTCTCGTCTCCCCTCTGGTTACCAGCTGTACAGGCAGCAATACAGCGGGCAGCTGCTGTGTGAGTGCCCTGCCAGCAGCACCACACACCCCAGCTCTGGTCACACTCCAGAGAAGGCTGAGACTTCTGCAAGGGGCTTGTTCCTGAATGATAGGCACCGTTTGGCATCGAGTGATTAATGCTAGCAGATGGTAAAAGCCCAAAAACCCAGGAAAAGGGTTCCTAGGGTCTGTTCAGTGAAGTAGATTAAAGAGAGCTAAACAGACAAACAAACTCCAAATAAATCAAATTTCTGCAGATAATCCAAAACCCATCCATAGTTTCTGTGGACAGATCCTTGAGAAGTTTTCAGCAGGCAGCAATCAGCCCCCATTCACAGGCACGAAGGGACCAGCAGCTGCTTTTGTGTCAGTCCTACTGTGGCCACCTACGACTTGGTATAAGCCTTTAAATAAGCCTTCAAGAAAGGCACTCAAAGGCTGTGAAGGGGTGGTTGGGGGTAAAGGGGAGGCTGAGGAATGTGAAGGGACACAGGGCCAGGGGCTCTGGTGACCACACTGCCACCAGTGGCACTCGCTGCTGCCGGGTCACACGGCCAGCTTCGCTCCTGTGTGCATCCATGTGCGGTTTCCTTTTTAAAACTGATAACTTGCAGAGTAGGAATATGGAAATATGGTAATGTTTATAGGCGACAGCAGCCTCCACCTTCGGATGTTAATTATACATTAGAACTGGACAAATTATTCATTGGGAACAGTTTGGGCTCAGGGGAAAGAAAACAGTTTTCTCCTCTAAATACTGCAACCAAAGTCTTTGTCAGTGCACTTAAAATATATAGAGAGGATTTGTGTGCACACACTTTACAGCACAGCTATATTTATGACCAATGTGATCTGCCTGCTAACTCAAGTTCATGTGAGGGTCCAACTTTGCTCATCTATAAACTGCTCAGAATTATTCAGGTATGTTATACTTCCAACATGTTACCCCTGCCAAGCTGGATTTGCAGCCCTTGGCTCCAGCTGGTCTGCTTGGACCTATCCCCTCTAGAAGTAAAATTGTTTGGGAGCTGGGTTCCTGTGTGTCAGGAAAGGGTTGCTGGGCTTTCCCACCTAAGACAAGCATTTGTCATAGAATATCTTCAGACATGTACAAAAACCTCATCAAAAACATTCTGATAATGAGTCAGCAGAGAGTGTCCACATTTGATGTTGGCTCAGGTATCTCAGTCACTCTCAGAGGAATTTGTCCCACCACCAGTGGCTGAACCTCAAGTTGCTGCCCAGGAGAGTTGCAGCCACATCATCCTTTCTGCAGCCACCTCACTCCCTGCTCTGCCCACACAAGCACAAACCTCAGACATGCTGCTCGTGTTCTTTGACTGGGTTTCCATGAGTGGTGAAATCCCAATTTAACCATGCAGCAGTCCCAGAATTACTTTAGCACATGAAAAATTACTGCTTCCATTAAACTTTGCAGATTTTAGGAAGACAAGGGCCTTATATGTAAATTGCTTGATGTTTTGAGGACAGAAGAAGTGGAAGAAAACTAACACCAAAACCTTGGGAGGGAATTTTGTCATGGATTTAAATTTAAAGGAAAGAAACCCCAACACTAAAATAGAACAGAATAAGATATTTACAGCTTAATGCTTTTTAAGTCAGCAGAACAAAACTCTGGTTTTTCTGATTGACTGTTAACCACAACAACATCAGTCTTGCCCAATTTCATCTTTGTTCCTTTAATATTGGGAATTTCTTTTTTATTTTACTGACGAGGAAACATCCAGTTTTCTGGCTGGAGCCTATTATGTAAAGAAAGCATAAAAGGATTCATTACTTTTTAACTACTAGCAGGGAAGCAAACAGAAGAACTGTATTCTTTTGGTGAGTCCAGCAGCTGGTAGCATTAGTGTTTCAAGCACCACATTTGTAAAATCCCATCTCCCGAAGCCTTTAAAAGAACATCCGTGCAGGGTCTGATGACTACGTCATGCACACGTGTACGTGTGGGGGCTGACGTATGTCTCAAATGATGCGTTTGCCAACACACAAGGGATCGCACCGCATCCTCCTTCCATTAACCGGCAATGTGTGTTACAGCACGAGGGCTGGGATCAGGTCACCTTGTTGGGAGTTCAGACTGGTTCTCCAGGCACTCTCCTGGTTGCAGTGGGAACCAATGCAGCTGAGCCAGTGGGACACGCTTTGGTCACTGTGCCTGTGCCATGACAGCAATCCCCTGGGCCCAGCCATGAGAGTTGTGCCTGACTTCTCCTTTGGGTAAAGGAAACCAGACAAATAGCAGGGATGCTCAAGGAGACCTGCCCTTCCCTTTCTCCTCAAACAGAAATCCTACTCCTAATGCATCTTTCCACAGCATCGCTTTTTTCAGAGGGTAAATATTACAAAGGTTTGACATACAGGGCATTCTAGGGTAGGTTTTGGGGGTTTTTTTGAACCCACACAGTAATTAAACCAGTGGGTTAAGCAGCAGAAGAGACAATCTGCCTCAGGGCTGAGGAATACCATTCCCACCAGAGACTAAACACTGCAAACCACTCTGCTGGTAATGGATGGGCATTTTAAAGGAGGCAAATGATAAACAGCAAAGGAGCGTAATTGGCGCTGTTTGTTGTGCGCTGGCTGATGAAATGCCAGCGAAACTGAGTCGCTTCAAAATGACATGTTTATGTGACATCAAAGAGGCTGAGCTGACTTCACATTATATCTGTGACAAATGTATATATTGGATCGCTGTTTGCCATTTAGACCTCCTCTGATTACTGCTCATTGTAAAGAGAAACATTTGCGATTCTGCTCACTTGGTAAATCTGTAGAGTGACTTGTTAGCAACACATGCAGGGAAAGTTGTTGAAAAGCCCTTCTGGGCCTACCGTAGTAAATATGTATTCACACACCCGATAACGTGCTGCCGCTCGTTGCCTGAAAGACGAACGCAGACAGAGTGCTGCACACAGCAGTGCCTCCACACGTGCTCCCAACCAACTATTTCCACTCCAGGCAACAAAATCAAGCTTCCACCACGGCTTGAAGGTCCCCAGACCTTCATGTGACCTCACTTCATGTGCTTCTGCCCCTCAGACATCAGGAAAGTTTGTTTTGCTGCCTGGCTGAAATGCTAGGATGAAGTTGTCTTAGGGAATGTAAAATAAGGAATTGTACTGGGAAGGGTTAGAAGCAAAAAGTTGCTTGCCTTTCCCAAACATGTGTCTCTTGCCTTTAGGGAGAAAACAAAAGTCTAAGGAAGCATTCAGCACTGGTATATCCTGGAGGCACTGGGATTTTTTCCCAAACCCAGCAGCCCTCCCCTCTGACAGTGGAGTGGGGTGCAGCATCTGTCAGCAGAGCAGAGGGTGCAAGCATTGGAGCTGATGCAGCTTGGTGGCAAGCTGGGAGGTGGCACTGATGGGGATTCCCAGCCACACTGATCCTGCAGGTAACACTTGCCACCAGGTCCCCTGGATACCTGTGGCTGCTGCTTGGTTCCCTGTGTACCCCATGGCCTCACAGCTCAGTCAGTCACAGTTGCAGAGTGAGGTGTCCCTGCATGGGGAGGTCGTGGGACACATGGAAGCAAGCTGGGCAACCTGGGAATCCATGCAAGCCTTTGTGGTAAAGGCCATCTTTGATGCATTTCACCATTCCTTGTGCTTACTAACAAGCAGGTAACATGCTCAGGCTGAAAGGAGCATGCTGTCATTGAGATGCTTGAGCATGTGCTTCACCAGGAAAGCTAACAGCCCCCACAAATCAAGGGAGCAGGATGTAGAGGGGAGAAATACATCTCCAACTGCTAATTCCTACCCAGATCTGTTGGGTTAAAGGCACCTGCCAGGTTCACAATGAGAGCAAACAGATTCAGGCAACTCCTCTTCATCTTTCTCTCCCTCTAAAGACACTTTCCATCAGTCCTTGATAAGAAAAGCCTTGGAAGATGCTGCTCAAAGCACTCCTAGCAATACTACAGGCCAGGGTACCACAGGAATGACCAGAAGAAATATCTGGGGCCAAACACAGCATCATCTGATGATAACAAGATGAAGAGACAGAGCATAGACAGTCACCTACAATCTTGCTGGCTTGAGAGCAGTTAGTGGCCACGGGGTGTTCATGCCCCAGCAAACAGAATGAAAGGAAAAGAACAGCATTTCCTTTGTGCTGGGGCCAGCTGGAGAAGCAGCTTTCTGCTGAGGACAAACCAAAGATAAGAGAATGGCTACAGAAAATCTGAGAACAGTTTATTATTAGCTGAACATCAGCAGATATGGAGCCTTCAAATCAATTTTAGAAACAAACAAAACCCTGTGACACAGGTAACAGCCTTGCACCACTTACTGCTTCACGTGCAAACTGTGGGAAAGCAGGTTTTGAGCCCAAGAACAAAGCATCTGCTTTGGGGAAGAACAGCACATCCCTCTCTCAAGGGAGTCAGAGCTGGCCCACGGGTCCAGCTGTGGTCTCATGCAGTTCCCTCACCCTCGGCACAGGGGAGGCAGCTAACAACAGCTGAATGCACCACACGGCTTCCCCCTGCCTCTGTGGGTTGATACATAAATAGAGAAAAGATTGTCAAGCTGCTTTCTATTACTTCTGTTATGTTTTAGCCTTCCTTTCCCCTCTGCCCCTGCCAGCCCCCTCTGTTTGCCCGGCAGGCAGTGAGGGGGCTGCTGTCATCCTCCTCACCACAGCATTGCTGCTCTCACAACAGGCAGCAGCTCTGCTGTCCTGCAAGAGGGCACAGACTGCCAGGAGAATGAAGTCCCAGCCTCAGGGCCTGCAGCACTCTCTTCCCACTATCTGGCCAGCTTCTATGTTTTGTTTTGATCTTGTTAGCCTTTTTTTTTTTTTTAAGGCATGTTGATGATTATCATACTGGAGGAATGTACTAAATACATAGCATAACTGGAGGAAGGAATTATTGTTGGGGGAATGTATAACATGTGTGTGCACAGCCCTGTAATGTTATTCCTGTCTCATTGATAAACTTGGGCAGATTTCAGAGGCAGATATATTTGTAAATATTGCAGGGAGCGGATGGTCTTTGAGCTGATATCCAGACAGGGGCTCAGGAAAGCAGCCCACACCCGAGCTTTGGTGCTCCCCACACAGAGCAGCCACACTGCCCCTTGGCCCCAGGAGGAGAGAGGAAGCATCCACCATCCACCACCCAAAGACCACCCAAAGGGTCTGTGCAGTTTTGTCTGCACACATTTGTATTTGATAGCACATTCACCTGGGGCAGGGCGGGGCGGGCAGTGGGGGATTTTGCCACTAGAGAAAAACTTATATTCCTCAAATTAAAGCAGAGGTCTTCTTTTACCTCTCTTTATGGTCATACCCTCATTGCAGCCAGTAGGACTCATAAGACTTCATTTGTTCCAGGGAAGAAATGAGGAGCCTGAAACAGGATGCTTTCTGCATTCACAGGGATAAGGAGGACTGAGGCTTAGTTTATCCTTAAATCAATGCCATTACAACAGCATCACACTGCCACTCCCACTTACTGCATATAATGAGACAGAACCTGAAGCCCCAACTATGCTCTGGCTCAGCCATCATCATCAGGCTTCCTGCAGGTCCTCCCTGGACCACTCCAGGACTGCTGCTTCCCCTGTCCCATGCATGGCAGGCTATGAAACACTGACTGACACCATCGCTGCTGCAAGCTGCCCTGTCACTGACAGAGCCTGCAGAGTCCAAGCACCAAGGCCAGACCTTGGTTTTCTACTTATTAGATACCACTTTTTCTTCTAGCCCATAGCAAATACAACACAAATCTGCAGCATTTCCAGTCACAGGCAGCCACCAAAGATGAAGCTCTAGGCCTGTGTACAAAGCTTGCACAGGGGTAAACACATGTGGGGCCCTTCTGGCAGAGGAGATGGCTTTGCCCTCATGTAACACGTACCCCCAATGGAGTTATGATGCTCTTGGTGTGCCAGCACTCCATTCCACAGCTCTGTGCCCACAGACCCTGCACAGAGCCCATCCGCAGCTCCCAAGGAACCAGTGCACTCCCAAACACATCCCTGCCTCCCTGCCTCTGCAGGGCACTCCAGATCTGGCCTAGCGAGTGTGTTTACTGGTGGGTTACCAATAACCGCGCATGTTGACACGCGATTGTTAATATGTCTGTTGATATTGATTAAATAAGGAGTAAGATGTTTCCCTTCTCCTTGGCGCGCTCTTTGCCTGTTTGTTTCTGGCTGGCGCCGAGCGCTGAGCGGGGGAGCGGCTGCCAGCAGCGCTTGGCCCTGCCCGCGCCGAGGATCGGCAGAGCCTCTGCAATGGGCTCCGTGCTGGCTTCTGCACGTCGGGCTGGGACTGCACTAAATACATCTCAGACTACTTGGATCCTCCGCTGAGTTTTCAAGCAAAGCATTTTCCTGAGATGAGGAATGTTTTGCTAAACTTCGCGTTCCTTCCTCCCCAGAGCTAGGACTCAATGCCTCCCATGGGCACTTCATTTTCTGTGTCAGTTCACACCAAAGGTCACAGGTCCTGAAAAAACCTTTTCCTTCCTGGCATGAACACAGCTGTCATGTGCTTGTGCCAAAACTGGGACTCCAGTATCAGCATCATGCCTGGCACCCTCTAGTATGGAAACCTGCCATTGCCATGCATTTGGGGACAGTGACATGGTGTCACCTCACAGCAGGGCACTCTGTTGTTGCACCCTTCACCTGAAATGGGCCAGCAGATCCCTTTGCTCATGGGAATGGCGTTTAAACACTTTCAGCCACCAGCAGTGGCACTTTGGGAAGCCTCATCCAGATTCAGGAATGCAGGCCATTCCCCTCCACCACAAACGAGTCAATGCCCTGGCTGCCCAGCAGCACCTGTGTACCTCATTTCAGTCCTGAAAGAGCTCTGCAGCTTCCAGGGCATTTGTTGAGGCAAAAACCCCTAACAGTTTGCAATATCAGAACCTAGCAGGTATGCTGAAAGCACCATATGAACCTGCAGCTGGGGTTGTGGGAGAAGAAATAACCCTGGTATTCAATAACATGTTGTTAAAATATTTAGATTTTTTCATGGTATGATTTGTTATGGAGGCAAGATTTATGCAACTATACTATTTATTTTCCAGTCCTTTCTGGTACTACTATGCTCTGATGGCTGATTTCAGTCAAAATTAATGCCACTGAGGAATCTCAGATGTACCAAATTCCTAGGAGTCTCAAGAGAATATGTAGAGAGATTTCAACTGCTCTGCCCTCTGAAGAATAAGACTGCAATGTAAAATTACCCATGCTATTTGATACCTCAAATCCTGCATGGGAAAGCAATGCTATACTGCAGCCACCAGAAAAGGTTTAATCAGGATGAGCACAAGATAACCCAGCCATGGGAGAGAGCATCAATGAGAAAACAGGATTCCTAAGTTCTGCTGCTCTCACAGCATTTTCCCCTCTTGAAAACTGAATAATCAAGAGGCTCTTTTCCCAGCCTTCTGTTTGTGCTCTTTTTGGATTGCCTTTCCCTAGCTGCTTACAGGGAGCATAGAGGTTACTGGCTTTAATACTGCACAACATCCCTGAGCGCCCAGGGCTACGAAGGCTTCAGCTGTGACTTTGGCAACTGCACAGCTGCATGCTCCAGGAGCAGAGAGGAAAGGAGGAAAAAGCTGCTGTCCATGCTAGCCTGTAGCCTCAAATTTTAGTTAATGCTGCTTTTGAACAGCCAGGCGTGAAGCAAGAGCTCAGCAATGGGCTCTGACACTCTCCCTGCCTGTGACAGGCACTCCCCAGTACTGAGGGGGAAGCTTGACACAACTCCACACAGGTACTAGCAGTAAGCAAATGGCTTTTGACTAGAGATGAGGAGCAGTCACTGCACAACAGCAACTGAAGGCCAAAGCCAGCAGTGCTTCCAGAAAGCAGGAAAGGAGGCTGCACCAGCAGGTCACTGCCTTCCCTTCCCACACAGGCTAAGGGCTCCACAAAGCCATGGCAGAGTTCAGCATCACACATTTTTGACTTGCTGCCCACACATGCAGAGAACTGGATCAGGCTGCTGGAGCTCAGCAGCTTCAGGGCTTACTAGGCCAGGTTTTAAATAAAATGTGCTGGCCCTGCTGGACCCAGACACATCACCCAAGCTCCATTTAGAAGAGGAAGGAGGCGAGGAGCCAGAGGAGCTCCCTGTCTTCCCCAGAAGCAGGTCACACTCCATCCTGAAGCTGTGCCATACTCAGAGCAGGGCAGCAATGGCAACAAGCAGGGCTGTCTGCCAAATTTAGTAACCACTCCCTCTCTGCTGTTTTCTTTCAGAGAGGGACAAGAAGGAAGTATTATTATTTTGTCTTTGCCCTGTATAGGCAGTACAAGGTACAATGATATACCCTTAAGCTGAGCTTCCACTTTCCTGCCCCAAGGCTGTTTCCTTTAATGCTGTAGATGAGTAGGGTTATCCAGTCACTTTGGCACCTCCCTTACAGCCATCTGTCCCCTTTCTGTTGTGCCACTCTGAACAATACAAGTGCTGCCACTCCTCCTGCATAGCCTTTCCTGTTCTCCACCAGCACAGACTGGCCAGCCAACCGTTCCAGTCAACCACATCAATCCTCCTGCCACTCACAGTCATCTCCAAGGCATTTAATATAGATATAATGCACTAAGCACTCTTACATATTCTGATAACATCCCACTCACATTCCCCTGTGAGCTGTAAGCTCCTTGAAAGAGACACACAGATGCTCCCATGGCACAGCACTGTTGTACCACAGGGCAGGAGTAGCCCTGCATGCTCAAACGGGGGTGGAAGGCCCTGTGCTGCCCTCCTGGACAAGTTGTGCCGCCAGACTTTCAGGGTACAGCCCAGAGGGGACTGATGGTGGTCAAAGAGGTTGGGACTCCCAACTTCCCTCCAAAGCCTATCTGAGCTGGCCATGGAAGGACATAACTGCAGAAGGGTGTAAGACACAGCTAGATCATGCATTTGATCCAGGGTCAGCAACTACATGTTGCTCTGTTTTTTAGGGCGTCCTCAGCAAAAGCATGCTTCAGAAAAAGAAAGCAGCCTTGACAACTGATTTTAATTTCCACAGGTGTGGAATAGGGTTTTAAAGGCCAATAAGGTCTGCACCTCTTAATGAAACTTAATTGGTTCCATCCACAGCTCCCCATAGCTACTGAACTCACTGTACACCTATGTTTTATGCATAATGACTTTTCTATCTGGTATCAGACAGTAATCATTCCAGAAGGCAAAAATCTCAAAATAACCACAATATATGCATACAGAATACATTTAAAAGAAAATCTAAATTGACTGTTCAGACCTTCCCTCACTTGCCAGTGGATCTTCTCCAAACAGAAGGCATTCCAAGTCGGCGTAGGAAATGCTAAGATAGCATGCTTTCCATATTGTGTTATCGGAGCGTCTTCCAAAAACTCAAGCTTTCCCATACAACAAAATGTCATGAAGAAGGTTTTACTCCAGTCTGCGTATCACAGGCTGTACATACTGCTTCAGCTACTGTAAGGTTGGCAAGCAAAGCTTGTAATGACTTGAAGTACAGTTTAGGAGCAGAAAAACTTTGCTTCAGAGCCACTTGCTCACACTGTCTGATTTTCATTAGGAGGGGTTTGTGTGCCTGTGTTTTTTCCCCCAGGAAGGAAGACAGAGATAAATGTCAGAGGGGACTTTTTGGTTTTCAATTCACTGCATGGAGCCTGATTAATTGAGCTGATGTTGTATTTGCAATGAAAGGAGGAGGAGTTTCCCAGAACCAGCTAGCCTGGCTGAACAGAGAACTGGGTCAAACCCTGGCAGCAACAACGCACTTCAGAGCACAGTGAGCATCTTGGTTTTAAAAACAGATTTTACACCCAAGCACATAGCTTTTCCCTCCCCCTCTTATTAATATCACTTCCTCTCATCTCTGTTTCCACAAGGCCATCAAGAAGCAGTCTTTGCAATACTTCACTCAGGCACTATCACAGCAAACCCACCACAGCTGGGTTCAAACAGTACAAAAGGCAATAAGTAGCATCACTACCAGGAAGCCAAGCATAACAACCCACCAGAGCACCGCAAAATAAACCACCAGGCCACAAATACATGCTCACACCATCCTACCTGGCAGAGTCCAAACCACTTGGTGGTCTCCATGTAGCATTCCTACTCCTGCTGCAGCAGTGGCAGGTGGGCAACAGGGAGCCTGGGATACAGCCAGGAAGCCTTTGCTGCACATCTCCCTGCTAGGGCTGGTTGTTGCAGCTCACTGCTTCTCACTGCTACATGTCCTCTGCAGGTCAGCCTCACCTTCCTTCCTCCGAGCTTCAGCTGAAATAAAAAAATGCAAAATAATTAGCTCACCCAGAGGTTAACTTGGAGCACCTGGTACCCAGGCCCTGTTAGGGTCCCGCCCAGGGGCACTTCCAAGGCTGAGTTCAGCCCTCACAGCTGTTCCTGCTCCAGCAAGCCCTGTGCTGCCCTGGGGTGTTCTGGCAGGACTCAGGCCCCTGCATGGTCAGGCACCCCAAGTCTGCTCTGTGTGTGTCTGTGCAGATGAGGATCCTCGGGGGCTTGGCTCCTCTGCCACGCTGAAAATGCTGTGCACATCAGTCAGGGCAGTGAGGGTGCTGATCCTGAAATCAGGCCCAGACAAATGGAAGAGGAAATGGAGTTTCACTAGAAACTCAGTCTTTGGCACATTGATTCAAGTTAAGTTCTGAGTGAAAAAAAAAAATGCTATAAAAACTTTAATAAAAATCCATTTACCCAAATAGAGTCCTCATTTTCCTTTTTTTTTTTTTTTTTTTAAACTGTCAAAGAATTTGACAAATTTGATCAGATCATATCACTGAGCCGAAAGTGTGAGTTCTGGGAATGAGCTATTTGCATCACTGTAGCTCCCCACTTACAGTTTTGGGCTTGCTACATGCCCCCCTCTCTGCCTACTCTGCTATTACAACCCATCTGATCTCACTTTGGGTGGAAAACACACACTTCTGCAGGCACAGAAATCTTCACAGCAAAAAGGCAGAGTTCTTGTCCACAGCTCGAATGGGGCAGGCTGGGCGTCCTGGTGGCTGTCCTGCCTTGCCCCTTTTGGTCCTTCCAGAGCCCCAGCTCAGCCCACACCGCTCAGTGGCAGAGCCCCGGTGTGCTGAGCTCCACAGGACGCAGGTGCCAGCTGCAGGTTGTGTGCTTAAGTTAAACACCTGTGCAGATACATTTGCTTGCAAAGGTGTGTGCACAAAATTCGGCTGAGCAGCTGTTTGACCCAAGCTCCAATTAAACAGGGTGGCTTTAAGTAGCTCTTTCTCCTGGAGGCACGTGGCAGTGAGTAAATACACGTTTCTCCCTCAAAAGTGAGGGTCGTGTGCAAGGCCCAGCTTGGCTGAGTCACCATGACTACATGACAGCCACAGGAACAGCAACAGTGGCCTCTCCACTGCCCTGGCACAGAGATGTGGTGCTGTCACCTTGTCATGGTTGTCTTCCATCAGAAGATGTCACATGGAGCTCACACACACATGCTGCTCGCAGGCTCCAGCGCCCACCTCTGCTGGAAAGCAGCCACTCTTCAGAAGAAACCCCACTCAGCAGTGAATAACAGCTGCTTTTGTGGAGACCAAAGTACTGCTCGCATTTATTTATTTTCCCTGTGCTCAACAAATGCTCTGATAATGGGAGCAGGGCAACCAAAAAGTCCCCTTTCCCCCCCAAATGCCACCTTTCCTCAGGACAGGGCACCACTACAGCCCAGGTGTTTTCCCCTCCAAGCAGCGGGCAACTTTCCTGAGAGGTTTGAACACCCCAAGTAGTCATGCACAAGCACCCTCCGCACTGGGGGGGTCCCTAGAAAGATTTTTTTTCTAGGCAAGAGTGAGGTTTTAAAGGGAAGCACAGCAGCAAAGCTCCCCAGACACAGGGTGGCACCCGCTGTGGCAGCTGCAGCCACGGTTGCTCGCTGCTCGCTGAAGCAGGAGCCCACAGCTCGAACGTGGCAGCCTCTGTGTCATCCACCAGTGCCATGGCATGAAAATCCCCATAGCTTTGTTGATCTGCCTCCTGCTTTGCCTGTCAGTGCAGGAGAGTACAAACAGCTGTGGTGTGGCTCCCAACAGTGACAGTTTGGGGACAACAGGACTGTTCTAAGGGGTAAAACTGTGGGCAAGTTATTTGAGTCACCTTCTGCATGTGCTCACCTGTGGACCATCAGCTGTGCAGTGCAAGCCAGTTTTCAGAACAATTCTGATGTAGAAGTGAGTATTCTGGAGAAAAGCTTGTGGTTTCAGAGGTGGTGGTAGCGCTTGGTTGTCAGTTCATTCTTGCTTTGAGACCTGTTGCCCAAGAAGTCAGTGTGCCAGCAAGAGAGTCCAGCTGCTCAGGCCTGGGATGAAAAATGAATGTGTGTCCTTTCAAATCCCTCAGGATGCCCTGAGATGTCCATCTCCCCTCACCAGGATTGCTGTGCTCCTGCAGTGTGCTGTGTGGCAGATGTGAGATCTGAAGAGTCATGCAGGCAGGAGGGAAAAGCTGGTGGCTTCATCCTGAGTCACTTCTGGTGGGAAGAGGGAAGATGGTGAGGGGGAAACAGTTCTAACAGCTGCTCTGAGGTGAGAAGCAGCAGTGTGGAGGAGGAAGAGAATACATAGAAGGAAATACCTTGATGTCCTTTAGAAGTTTGTTTTCCCTCAAGGAACCCAAACCAGAAGATATTCCCACCAACCAAGTCAGGAATCCAGCAATACTGCACAGCCTGGAATTGCCCCTGCCCCTGTGCAGGGTTTGCTTGCTCAGCTCCTCAAAATGACCTGAAAATAATTGTAGAAGCCATTAAAATATAGTCACTGAGTTATGGATTTCCATTTTCCCCTTTCACAACAGGCAGGTAGTCTCTATTAGAACAGCTTTTATTTTAAAACAGGTCAGAAAAGCAAAGACAAAAGTAAATTTCTCCAGATGCAGCTCTATTTACAAACATCACCAACCAAAACAGCTTTGAAAGGCTCTGCAAAATAGGATTGAAATAGATACTGCATTGTGGTAAACATGAAATATGTCATGACAATTTTGATTTTTTTTCTTTCATCTGTAGTTTTCAAAAAACTGATTATAACATTACAAATAAAAATGTTTTTTTATAAAAGCAGTTTCAATGTGAAAAATCAGAATATTCCCATCTACAAGTATGAATGCAGCTGTTTTAGCCTGCTTAGAATACTCTATTTTCATTAAATATTTTCTTTGGATGAAACAGCTTTTTTATGATAGAAATTTCCCAGCTAGCTTCAAGTGTAAGTCAATACACTGCAGCAAAAAAAAGCTCCAAGCTTAAGATTCAAGTTCTCATATTCTGTGCTGGCCATTGGGAAATAAAGGTTTTGCTCATAGACTGAACTTTTTGGTATGCACTTTCTGAAATCTAATAAAGAAGAGACCCTGGAAAGTAACCATAGATATTGGCATTCAAGTGAAGCAGGTTGAACCTAAGCTTATTTACCTCACAGTGTTTTCTTTACAGAGAATTTTTAGCTGAGTGGAAACACACAGCCATGGATTTGTCCAGTTCCCTACTCCTTCCCTGAAAGCATCCTGGGTTTACCACATCTGATGGGAAGATTTCCCTGGCATGACTGTATTAGCAGCAAGTTTCTGACAATCAGTGCAGCCTCATCATGATCACCTAATCCTTTTGAGTCCAAAGACAAAACACTTCCATTGGCTTTCCAAGAGACAAGTTTTCATAAGTGGAAATATATTTTTCCCAGCACTGTGGAAGAGAGCAGGCAGAGTTTCAAAAATGCCAGCATCTGCTCTAGGTCAGCTCAGGGGACCTGCACAGGGCAGGGCTGTCCAGGACCATAGGAGTGGGCAGAAGGGCAGGTCTGTGCCTGAACATGGAGTGACTCCTGTTTCCCAGGAGCACACACTGGCCCTTTGCAGCTCAGGATCAACATGCAGCCTCCGAAGGGTTTGTGCAATGAAAGCGGTAAAATTACAATTACACAGTGGGAGTATTGTCATTACTTCTCTGTGTGCCTGTGTTGGCTGTGGGTATGTGCACAGGACAGTTTATCAGGGGGCTTCATGAGGGCACTGTTCCACTGCAACCTGCATCCCACTGGCACTGTAATGGTTAATGCCTAAAACTTGCCTTGGCTGAGATCCTTCTGCTGTTTGATGGCTCAACTGAAGCTTGATGTTTATGGTGGAAATTGTCTTGATTTCTTTAGATGAGATGAGCATCCATGGAGTTTGAAAATGTGTTTTAATTAAGATTCTGCTAAATTCTACCAGACACCTACTTGGAAAACAAAGCAACTGAATAATTAACTCTGATGAGAGCAGATGCTGCTCTAATGACAACCTGTTACTGCTCAAGTGCATCATTAGTTGTTTTACTGTGTTCTTTTAATATGTCCAGAGATGCTCAGCTAATGAATATATCGGTAGAAATGCATCTAAAATAATTCTTCAATGTGGACTGTTGCTAAAAAAAAAAAAACAAATAGCCAACAACCAAAAATCCCAACACAGTGAGTTCAACTGAAATAGTGTTTCCGCTGGTCTGCGTTCTGTGTGCTTGAAAGCAAACACTTCTTTAGTTATCCTTGTGGGATTATTTTAGCCATACATCAAGTGAAGCTTACAAATTGATGAGAATCTAATGATGCATTTATTTACAGATGTGCAGTTCTGTTCCCTGTTATGTTGCCGAGGGGTGAGAAGAGGGAAGGTTTTTTTCTCTCCCCTATGTAATGTGCGCAGTCGTGCATTTGACAAAGTGACTAGAAAAATACTACCAGCAAGGTTTCACCCTGCTATTCCTAGCCCTCAAAAAATAAATCTATATCATGTCCTAAAATATAGACAGAACTCTTAAAAAAATAGAATGTTTATACTTAAATAACTCACTTTAATGACACACTGCACTGTCTGTTTTCACAATATCTTGTGGTTTCATCTAAAAGCATGTATTAAAAATTGTGGGTTTCTATTTCGGACTATCAACATCAGGAAGGTTTGGTCTCACCATAAAAGTAATGAGATGAAAAGCAATAAAGTGAGCAAAAACATCAAATGGAAGTACCTAGCTCATACTTTTATATTTCCTTCTCTATTTTTATTTTTTTATAATGACAGAATTACCTCTTCTACCTTTGAAGATATATTGAGGAATGATTCAGGTACTCTGAGGTGTTTTTCAGAGCCTATTGAGCCCTACACCCACCAGTCTAGCAGAGCCAATGGCATCAGAAAAGTCTCTAATCCCTGGAAAGAAGCTGGGGATTGCTGAGAAATGTGTGCAGAGGCATTTCCATCAGCCCCTGGGGAGCAACACCACTCACCTCAAGCCCAGCTGGATACCCACAGTGCAGCTTTTAAAGCCTCAAATTCTGTAAACCCAGCAAGAGTTCAACAAATACTGCCAAGCCCATGCCTCACTCCCCTCAATCCTCCCCATGGGGGGACAGGACTTTCACAGCCCCAAGCCAAGATGCAAAGCCCCCTTTGTGTCCCTCACAAAGGCAGCAGCACCCTGAAGAAGGGAAGAAGCACCTGAGGGGAGTCACACTTTTGAGAAAGTTAGCGAACTCATTTCATCCCAGCATCTCACACTGCCTTTGTAACAATGCTTTACTGCAATCAAGCTGGTTGCGCTCTTACTGGGGAGGGAGAGGAAAAAAAAACCCAACAAAACCGAATTACAAGTTTGGTTTCTTCTGTGACCGGCACCTAACTGCAGGATGCAAAGCTTCACAGGCCACTTTTCCTACATAAAGGATAGAGAAACCCTCTGAATTTATAGGGCTCACAGCCCCTCTGCTATGCCTTTTACAGAGACCTCTTTGGGTCTGATTAATTAGTAATTGGGGCAGGAGCTATGCACTTCAGTGACTCTTGGTGCCTTGATTGTAAATCGCAATCTGGTGCTAAATCTCAGCAGGTCACACTGCGGTTTTTGCTGTGCCTCAGTGACACAACTGATTAAATCTGTGTAAACAGTATCTTAACAGAAACATTGTGGGGAGGGGGGTGCTGGATGGCTGCCTTCAGTTTGGAGGAGTTGAGTTCTGTTTTTCTGTGGGCTCTGTCTGTTCTGAAGCATTTTCATCAATTGTCAGCTGTCCCAACACGGCAAACCAAGGGTTTTAATGCGGCCTTTGAAAGATTGCCCACTGTGGGGGCTTTTAAACAGCAAGTCAGCACTCAATTCACACATGCAAGCCTAGGGTGATAAGAAAACACTACCCTGGGTAGCTTTACAACTAAAGAAAGGACAAGGACAGCACTAGAACACGTTTTTTTCTGCATGTTTTCCTGCCTCCTGCCGGGAGGCCCCGCAGGGCCCACGCGCTGCCTCCTCAGCGGGTGCACAGCGCGGGCTGCCTTGTCCGTGTGCTTTGGAGCAGGAGACGGGAGAAACCTGGAGCTGCCTGCTTCACAGGATACTGCAGAGCAAGGGAAGGGCCCACACCTCCCAGCCCACCCCCGGCCCTCCAGTCAGAGCCCTGGCTGACCCATCTCTGTACCTGCCCAGCCCAGGCTCTCGGGTCCGTCCTGTTCCCTTTCCAGGTGCTGGCAGGTCTGGTTTTCCACGGTGTCACAGCTCCCGTGTCACCTCCCCGTCATGAGATGCTCCTCATCTCTGCCCTTGTTGTTGGTGTGCTCCCCACAGACCCTTCCTGCACCCCAGCCTCTGCACAGGTCCACCTTGCACTGAACCTCATGAGGTTGAGGCCCACCAATATTTTGATGCAATAAAGTGAAACAAGCTACTGTAAGACCATCGGAGAAATATTTGACACGTCACCTGCCTCAGAAGTTTGGTCATTAAACACCTGACTTTTCCCCCTCCGCTTAATTCACAAAAGCATCTTAATAAACGTCGGATGCAAACCAATTAATCTGGCAAATCACCTCCTTCTCCAGCTTCCTCTCCAAGTATTGCAGCTCAGTGCAGGTACTGGGTGCTTCTCAGATCACTACCTTTGCGTTATCCAAGAACAACTGCCTCTGATGAGACAAGAAATCATTTGCAATACATACTGTAACGCCGAACAGCTGTTTTCATACGCTCTTTGGGAAGGAAGGATGTTTATCTGCAGCACTGATGAGCTGGAATGCTCTCCATGACCTTGCAGGGATGTGTGTGGAGAAGAAGCCAGCCACTGTTCCCCATAACTTTCCTTGGAGTGGGGGTGTGTATGGTGTGTTTACATTCACTTTGCTGACACACACAAATCCATGGCCTAGACTGAGGGTTCACCTTTGAATTACCTGCTGGCTATTGTGGTTGAACAGAATCTGACCTGCTTTTAAACAATGTTAACTTTGGACTCATAAATTCAGATGTTCAGACTAGTTCTGCAGAATCCAGCTCTGGCTCCAGGGCAGACAGTTTGGATCTGGAGTTAAAGAGCTGGGGCACAGACCCACTTTCTTGGATGGCATTCATGGAGGAAAAGGAAAGAGCTGTGGAGCCAGCAGGGCAGCACCCTCTGAGGTTCCCAGAGCCACAGCAGGAGGCTTTTCTGAGTATGGCATCCAGCTGGTGTCAAGCCTATGTCCCCACCACGGCCCCAGCTCATCAGGTTTTGCTAAAAGTAGTAAATCCCAAGCTCAAAGTGAGAAGGAAAATGTTCCAACCCCCAGACTTGGAAAAAGGAAACTACACTGAGAGAGCATCAGAAATCATAATTCAATTCTGGCATCAGAGTTGGGCAGACCTATCCAAAACTTATTGCATTATAAATGCCTGGGATCTGGAACAGAGATTAAAAAATCCTGGAATATCAGAGGAATGTTTTTGGGTGGATTTCCAGCAGTTCATGACTTTTTTCCCCTCCAGGATGTTGCTTCAAGAATGCTTTCCCTTGTGTTAATTTGTTACTTCCTCTCCTGATTCCAGAAAACAGCAGTGAAGCACACAGCAGTGGAGTTAAAACTACTGAACTTTTAGAAGCCTCACATAAATAAATTCTGGTTGAGTAAAAAAAATTTCCGTTCTTATCTCGCCTGAAATTGTTTGCCTTGTCTAAAGCTTCAGCACAGTCATGCAGTCTGCAGAGCTGGAGTGTTGGTGACAAACTGGAGCACAGATGAACCTGTGCATCACCTGCTGGGCTTGTCATGATGAGAGATGGGCTCACATCAGCCAGTTCGAGTGGGGAACCACACACAGTTCCAGTGGGGGTTGTTTGGAGCCAGCACTCAGGGTAGGTCACTGGGGAAATACGTGTGATTTGCAGAGTTCAGTCCTGGATTTTGGCACATTGGACAGGAGGAGCCTTCAGATCCACAACTGGTGTTAGGAGTAAGACTGCTTGTCCTCAGATCACTGCCTCTCTGGTGTTCAGCCTCTTACTGTTCTGTGTCACACAGGTCACCAAGTGAGTTTCAGTCCTTGAGACCAAGACAGTCCAGTGCAGTGATCCAACTTTTTTTTTTTTTTTTATTTTTTTTTTCCCCAGAGAGTATAGTACGTATGGCCCTGGGATTTAAATGTTAAGCACATTACTTCAATGCTTGAGGTGACTAAGGAGAAACCCCCTGACACCTTTAAGTCAGGCTGAGGATTTCTTATTGAGATGCATCAGGCAAAGTGCAAGGAATATAAAAGCATCTGCCAGAAGGCAAACAGCAGGTCACAGACTGGGCAGCAATATCATTCTATCTCCTGAATGCTACAAGCCAGTGCTTGTAGCCTTTCCAGTCTTTCAGTCAGCTCCTCAGTATGGATTCCTCTTCTCTTTCTCACATTTTTTTTTTCAGTGAAGAGAAAGATCCCCAGCTGCTTTCACACGTAGCAATTTTTATCTAAGATTGAGGCCTTGTTGAAGACATCAGGATTTTGCTACCAACTTCAGTAGTCACGTCTGGAAGTACTGGAGCATATGTTACACTGACTGCATGGCAACTATTCACTGTGCCTCTCTTAATTGCATACATGCAGACAAGATGTTCTATTGCACATGGTCAATTCCAAATGAGCATGAATCCCACTGATGAAACTAGATTTTCTCCAGAGCAACTGTAAGTGCTGCTCCTTATCAAGGACTTTATTCTTGCCAAATTTCAAGACTTTAGCCCTATCCATTCCTGCAGGAGCCCTGTCTGAATAATTGTGGTTGATTGCTCCTGGAGTTGTGCGAACATTCACAACAGCATTTGTCATCTTCTCGTTTAGTGTTTTTTCTAGGAAAATAATCTTGCTGTCAACAAAACCCTCTCTTGAATAAAAAGCTAGAAGCTAAAGTAGCATTCAAAAAAGAATGGGTTTTTGTCATCAATTTGCCAAACTCAGCACTGCTTCAGAGCTTAACATGCAAAGGATCAAAGTGCATCAAGGGCTCTGAAATGTCTGAATTCTTTTTCAGCCAATGGCAACTATCAGTATTCCATTACAATGATTAACCATGAGGCTCCTTGTTTTTTAGTCTTTCTTTTCAAGTTGAGACCCGTGATTATTTTCATATATTGATACCTACTGCCTAGCTTCTCTTAGCTTCTGGGATATGATCATATGTTTTCTTAACCCTCTTTTTCCTTATTACCATACCAAGACAAAGCTGACTTATTCAAATCCAAGCGTGCATTTTATACTCAAGAGCCAATGTTCTCTATATGCAGCATAAATTGAGGTGTTGAGATAAGTTTAGTTGTGTTTCATGTTCTTTCTGGGTAGAAAAAAAGATAAAGATTTATACTTGGGTTACAGAAGAAGAGGACAAATCCTCAAATTCAGTATGCAATTTTCCTAGGGTGACCTGCTGGGCAGTTTAGCAGCTGTGGGCTGAGTGGATGTGTCCCCATGTTCCAAGGAGAAGATTATTTCAGATGAGTTAAGCTCTTCTAATTCAGATCACTTCTGTAGACATTAGTCTTTGTAAGCTGACTTTAAGAATACTTATTGTCTATTTAACACAAGATTTCCCTTTTTTGCTTCCATTTCATCTATAGTGGCTGAGTCCTGAAACATCAGTCTTGGAGGTGATGTTTCAGTGTACATCAGTGCAAGCCATGTGCTTCACCCTTTGAGAATGAAGGTGATTTTTCTGGGCTTGTGGCATGTTCTGTGGAATATGATTCTTGACAAGACAGAGCAAGAATTTTTAACCGCAGAACTAATGGGGGTCCGCTTCTGTGAGTCAGAATTTACATTAGCAGACACAAAGATGTGTCTGCCAATTTGTTACCTGGATCACACCTGGCTGAGAGAATTCATCTGTATGTTTATTCACTTGGAGCAGAGAGTCACCAGGAGATACTGAGCAGAGCATGTATTTCTCTTCTTTGGGAGAAGAACTTTTACTAGCACATTATATCAGGTCATCCCAGATTGATAATTTAAGCAAATAGCTTTATATGTTTTGTACCATGCAGTTAGAAGCACAAGCTGTTTAACCTCACTGCTGGAGCAATAAATGGTTATCTGCATTGATGCCCATTTGCTGTTATGCTTTCAGAAGAAACTGTAAATTAACTTCTCTAATCATGAATGCTGAAGAAGAGTTAGATGTCAAGATTTAAATTAAACATTAATAAGAATAGAGAAGATAACAGTGGAATTTATGGAGGGTATCTTTTTTTATATTCTCGATATTCTTTTCCACATTCACTGGATCTGCAGAGCAAGAATTGGATTGCAGATGTATGTCTCTGCTCACAATAATCACATTACAGGATCATGGCCATCATCTGGAGCTTCTAAAAAGAGCAGCCCGTCATCTGTTTGCCTAGCTGATGGGTAACACATATTTACATAGGCTCTCATCTTAGGAAGTTTCATCATCTCTTGCGTAGGAGAATGCTGAAATGATGTTTGCACCATAAACGTTCCAGATTCCACACATGCTTTCAGTCACCCAGCATGGTCTTGCAGGCAAAATATGTGAATACCACTGCCCTGTAGGGTAAAAGTAAAATACATACCTCATTGGAGTTTTCCAGCAAATTCTTGGGTCTAAAAAGTCCTGACCTTCAAATGCTGGTGTAGGATTATTTATGTGCTGCAAGTGAAATATCTGCTTTAGCATTTTCCTTAGCAGGTCTGATTCATTCATTTAGGATGCCTAAAAATAGGATTAAGGGTGTGAAATACAGAAGGTAATAGGAGCATTTGCCCACTTCAATTTCTTGAGTCAGAGTTTAACCCCAAAACAGAGTTTAAGCACTAATCACCAACTCCAAATCTGCAATCTGAAATCTAGGAAGTGTGTATCATTAGACTCAGTTAAACTGGAACTACATACTTGGAAGCAGTCATAACAAAAAGAGCAAACACAGCCACACTTGGAACAGAGGACTTGCCCAGCTTGATTATGTGCTCCTCTTCTCATGTGGACTGGCAACACCAACTGACCATGGCATGGGGTTAGCAGGTTTCCAGCCCCAGGAGCCTCAATTATTCTCAATTATTCTCAGTTATTCTCAATTATTTGTTGAAATTAGCCATCACCAGACCAATTCAATACATTTTCAAGCCTTTAAAATTTATTTATTATGTATTTTGGTTGAATTCAGTGTGAGTTAGATATACACATGACAATTTCTCCTGTCATCCTATTGAGGAGGTAATACAAATTACTACATTTATGCTTTTTATACTCTTTTATTAAATGTTGATATTTTGCAATCATATGGCTAAGTAAATTAAGAAAATTAATATCCTGTGCACAAGATCTGTTTGGGTGACAATAACTTAAAATAACCTGTCAGTCAAGAAATATGGCTGGAGCTCAGTATGGAGTTCTCTGGGTGCATACACACATCACTGTGGGAAGCTTGAATTTATACAGAATCCTCTGGTGTTATACAAAGGATATTGTGACTTTTGAAAGCTCTCTGCCTGAACTGAGGCCTCCAAATCACACTGAAGGTCCATGAAAACATGGACCATCTCAGTTATTAAGGGTTCTCAGTATCTCAGCAAGAAGAATAACAGGAAGTCAGTCACTATGAAAGCTCTGGGAATGCTGACTTAAAAGCACAAAGCTTAGAGGTCTGGGGGCCAAGACAATAAAAGCCTGCTTCAAACCCAGCAAACATCAAATAAATTTGGTAAAACCATAAGAAACCACTTTTTCCTCCTAAACCTCCTAAATGTATTGATTTCAATAAATCAATAAATTCCAGTGTGTTCATTTTAGGCAGACAAAAATAGCAGGAAGCACATTGCTGGCAAGACACTGACAGTAGGTGTTATGAGAGCTTTTCTGGTGAGCTCCACAAGAAGTTGTTCAACTTTCAACATTTTATGAAATGGGCAAGTTTCATAATTGTACTTTTAATCCTTTAACTGATGTACAATGGAATTGATATATAAAGAGAAACCCCAGAAGGTTGACAAGGAAGGATTATTATTGTGGATTTTGTATCACTCTGACTACTTGGTTGCCCAAGGACATGAACTTTGTCAATACAGAAAAGTGTGAGATGACAAATTAACGCTTAGGGAGAGTAATGTCTGTAATTTCATCCAGTTTCACTCATACGCTCAAATCTCTCTGCAATTTCACGCCCAGCCCTTGAGAGCGGTGCGGACAAAGGCTGGGTTTTCAACAAAGACAAGGTTGGACACTAGAGGAAGATAAGCACATCTTGCACAAGGAAAACTCTCTGAATGAAGTCATTCACTTCTGGTTTGTGAATAAATAACTCTCGTAGTCCCTGGTCCCCATAAGATTTCTGCAGACACACTTTATTGCACTTTGAAATCTAAAGGACTCCTCAGGAATGGAGGGTTAAACATGCATGCAAGTGTTCACAAAGCTGGAGCCTTATTTGACTAATTTCTCCTAGGCTGATAATCAAATACTAAATAGCCCTGGCTCTTGGAGCAAACGTTTTCCCCTAAGGACAAACCTCTTTACTGAGCAATAGATCAGAAGTGAACTGGCACTCTGGAGTTCAAGGCAGACCCACTGTAATTAATTCAGTTAAAGCACAGCAATTTGGAGGTAGCAGAAGGATGGCAAATCCCACCCTGTTTCCTAATCTTCCCCAAAGGAACATATTTATTACAAACTCTTAAAATCACCTTTTGATAATGTTGAACAGTCTGTGAGGGGCCCATTAAGGCATACAAGGCAGACCCATTTTAGTCCTTAATACCACTTGAAGATTATCCATTTTAAATGGCCTTGCAGAGCTTATCATAATTTTGTAAACTATTAAAAAGTATTAAAAGGCACTACACATCTATCTGATGAGAAGCCTGGGCTCCTCCAGCCTGACAGAACACACTGTTTCTCTGTGACTGCCTGATGGTGAATCCAGCTGTGGCAATCCAGATTCTCACTGGGACATAAACTTCCCCGTTTCACTGAGAGTGAATTTGGTACTGTAGGTATCTGGGTTAGTCTGCTCCTCAGGATAAATGCAGAAATAGCATTTTCTACATGAAGCACTGTCAACCAAAACCAAGACACCTAACTCACAACTGCCTATTCTTCTCAGGACACACAGTAACTGGCATTTAAGGCATATTGGCTTTCAAGAGTGTGGCTGAAACAGAGCCATGTTTCATTTGGTACTTTAAAAAAGCTCTCCTATCTAAATTGCTAGGAGAGGAGAAAACCAAGCCATTCAGTGGCTCTAAGACCAGGCAGTGGCTAACACTGGGTAGAGCTCTTCACACCCACTGGTGAAGGCAATATGAGAATAATATTTTCCATGGGGACTCAAGAGGACAGAGTTTACCAGTGTTACTCACGAGTGGGTGAATCAGCCTCTGTTCCTGCAAACCCATGAGATGCATCACAGCAGTTGCAGTTACTGTCTGCAGGTCCATGGCAGTGTCTCTTGGTGCATTTCTTCAGGTGCAGCAGCTGCAGCTCCTAAACACAGGCTGTCACATCAGTAACCTATTCAGACAGGGAAAAGGAGAGAAGAAAATTAGAGCAAAGTGCAGCCTCAGCAAGAGTGCAGTGAAAGAAAGGTGAGTGTGCCAGATTGCCTGAGATGCCTTGGAATGAGGAGAGCCCTAGTTGGCTTATCCCAGCTAACTGCTGTCTGAAGAGCACGGGGAACCACAGAGGAAGTGGAAAGAGCTGGGCAGGTTGTTCAGCCTGTCTGACTTCCTGCTGTGACACTGAGCCTATTGAAGAGAAGTCAGAATGGATGGGACCTGTTGACTTGTAAAACTGCAAGTGGATGATCTGTCCCCTTCTCATTCCCTTGTATGTCTTCACCCAGTGAGTGGTTATCATATTTGCAGGACTAAAGGCTAAAGGAAAATAAATGTGAGCTGAAGAGAGAAATTCACCACTGCATGTTTGCCTTTCAAAGGAAAGAAACTCAGGAGAGCAGGCACAACAAACCAGAAAGTATACAACGCATGGAATGAGTGGGATGGCTTGGAAAAAACCAGGACACTAATTATCCTGGTTTGAGCCAGATAAGCAGGGCTTCTCACACAGCAGCACGCACACCACATCTAGAGCCTGACCTGCAACACCAACCTGGGCTTGAGAGCAGAGAGGTGTTCAGGCTGAAATGGAGCAGATTAGAATGTGAGGGGAGGCTGCCAAACTGATTTTCACTGGGGATCCGAACCACAATTCAGTCCAGGTGACATTTTACATATTTTCACCATTGTTTTTGTTTAATTTGTGAAAGTAATTACACAGCCAATTGAACAGTGTAAAGCAACTGCTGCAATAGTCACTATTTCAGTGAGGTACAGTGCAGCTCAGCTTTCCCAGTTAGGATATCCAGGCATAGCCCTGCAGTATCTGTGCCATTCATCACTGACACTGCCATCTGGCTCACCTGAATCCTCCCCAGCTACAGCTTGTGCTGAACAAATCTGACTTTTCTTTGGGCTCCTTTTGAATGAAACACCCTGCACCGCTGGTGATATGGACAATGTTAACTGGCATTCTCAGCTCTTAACTGAAGCATGACAGGGGACAGCTAAGTGACAGCTGAGGCCAAATACACTGGGCATCTGGGTGGTCACTTTGATGCAGATAATTGATGGCCAACCATGCTGAATTACACAGAGTAAACATGTAATATTAGACTCGTACAGGAGTGCTTTGCCCTCGTGACACTTCGGGTGAACTCCCCTGACTTTTATGGCTGTGGCTGAAATCAAACCCGTTTCTCTTTGACGTGGTGTGGCACAGGAACCACTCCCACCCCACAGAGTGGGGCTGAGCCAGCAGGGCCCAGCGTGCTGCCAGGACTGTGTTGGGACAAATTGGTGATGCAGGTGAGTAGCTGAGGTGGTGTATCAGTGTCAGAGGGTAGGAGATAACTGTGCACACGAGTACATGGGGAGCTGGCTGCAGAGCTGCTGTGTTACCTATGATAAATAGCCCGTGTCACCACAGTAGCTGGTCTCCAGATTGAAGCAGACTTTTGCGAATCAGCAGGGTCAGCGTTGGAAAAGCATGTGAATATTGTGCACTTGTAAATATTTGAGCACATCTGTTTAGCTCCCTCTCAAAAACCACTGGGAAAAACTACTTCACATTGTGCCATGCAATGCTGTTACCCTGCTCTAATTGTCAAATCTGTTGAGTGTTTTTCTCATGCACACAAAAATTAAAAATTACTATCCTCATTCATGATTAATTCAGCTGCAGTGCTGCAATGTGTCACACCGCATTTTTTAAAGTATTAAATTCTACCTCATAATCAGAAGAGTTTTAATTAACTTTTTGCTAGTTCATCTTTTTTTTCCCCCCCCCTCTTTCACATAGCCCTAGACAATCTCCAGAGCTGCCTTCCATACAAACATCTCTTTGGATGATACCAAGAGAGCAATGGAGAAAATTGTCTGCACCAAACCAAAATTATTTGCCTCTTCTGTTCCTCCCTGCTTACAGACCTAAGGCCTGCTGGGTGTCTGTGCACAGCCAGAGCAGGACAGAGATCTAACCCATGGCATTTCTTAGTTTCTTGGGAAAAGCATGTGGCTATTACTTCCCTTCAGCCTAATTCTCCAAGAAGATATAGGAATGGTCTTTTACATTGGATCCCTAGGGAAGTGAAAGAGAGGATTTCAGAGGAGATACATTCCTGCCTGTATGTAGTCTTTCTATAAAAGCCTCTGCTCTTTCCTCTGCACCTGGTACACCCCCAGATTGTCCCAAAAGGCTCACACAAGTCTCATGTGTTTGCAGATGGACTTTCCAGGCAGGGACACGTTCACAGGTAGGAAGAGCCTTGTTCCCTCTCTTCCCCAAGCTGGCCTGGATGAGAAAGAAGGAAACAGGTTAATAAACCGCATTTCAGAACAGAGCAAAAGGAAGAGAAGACAGCATGGAAAGAGGACCCATAGGAGTCCCTCCCACTTCATGAACCTCCCCGGATCAGTATGGGTTTTTAGATTGAACTGAAAGTGATTAAAGAGCCAGCTGACAAGTGGGCTTGAACAGGTTTGGACCTTGATACAGGACTTTTTCTTGTGGGCAGAAAGAACAGGGAAAAGCAGCAGGAGCTCCTCTCTCTGCCCCTACAGGACCCTGATGGAAAATCGCCTCAGCAACACGACCACACTCCCTCTAGATGGTTTTTCCTTGCAGGACCAGCACTTACTCAGCGGATCTCCTTAGGTTTTTCTGACCTTGCCAGTATTACAAGGGACGCATTTTCACATGGCTGAATTGTTTTTGAACAATTTCTCCAACGTATTAGGCACAAACATGCTATCTGTCAGCACCAGGCATGTCTAATCTCTCCACCTGCTTTCTCCCCCGGCAGTCACATTTGGTATCTGTTGCATGGAAAATCCAACTTTTTTTGGTTGTTGTTTAGAAGAAAATTCCCACTGCAGGATGAGGGAGCAATCACTCTTCTGAGGAATAGGGGCTAGCTGGGTTAAATTGACTTTGCTTTCCTGAGAAAACCTCTTCCTCCGTCCCTGATCTCCATTAACTAGAACCATTGAACCTTGAAAGGATATCAGATGATCTCTTTTAGGTCCAAGGGTGCTTAGAGCACACTGCTTCCATCACCCCAGCTCTCCTAAGAGCTTGTCTATGTAGTAAACTGGCAGCTGTGGTCCCAAGCCTTGGAACAGCTGTAAGGCCAAATGCCTCTTCTTTTACAGGGGGAAGGTCTCACAAGCAGGTGGAGTAAGCAGGCACCTCCTGGCTAACAGGGACTGCTCAGGAGCATGAGCACTTCCCCCAGGGTATGTGCAGGTGGCTGTGCTGAAGGGAAGAGCTGTGAGCTCAGGGCAGGGCAGGAATGCCCTCTGGACTTCTCCTGGGCTGGCTGAGCAGAGGGAGGTTTCCATGGAGCACACAGTGAGAAGGACTGCTCTGCCTCTCCTCTCTGCCCACACCCAGGCTCGCTACCCTCATCAATCAGCACCGGCAGGTTTTAGGGTAGAACTGGCACCAGTGAGGGCTTGAATCCCTCCTGAGGGGCAATGGGTTGAAAAGGAGCTCTGAGAGAGTCCCTCCACCTGTGTTGGGACAGCCACACCACAAAATGCTGTGCAACGACACTTGTCACTGTGTGCAGGAACAGAGGGTGTGTAGTTTGGCAGAGCTAATTCTGCTTAGTGAGGTATGGGACATTCCAGGCAAGAAACCAGCAACAGGGAAATGGAAAGCAAACAAAAGGCTCCAACAGACATTTCATTATGGGAATATCTAACAGTGGTTTGCTGCATATTTGAATGCAGGAAGAGGGCAGTAGCCACTCACCAGCTCTCATCCAAAGGGACAGAGAATGTTCTGCAAGGGCAGAGGTGACACTGATTTGTTGCTCACACTGGCATCTTACTATGTCCACAGCTTTTCTGCTATTTTCTTTTTTGTCTCTTTAAGGATCACGTTGCTGTGGAAGTTCTCTGAGCCTCTGTAAAGAGCTGGAAATCCTGTCAGTACTTGAGAGGATAAAATGTGGTCATGTTTGATATACGAGGCCAGAAGAAACATCTTCTAAAACATTTGATTTTCAGTAAGAAAACAAGAAAAGGCATTCCTGGCCTGGGGCATTTTTGGTGGGATTTCCTTAAAGCTTTTTTCCTAGCCCCTCCTGTCTGCTTCCTCTGAATACGCTTGTGCATCACACAGGTGGCAAACAACCGTTCCCATGCCAGAGCAACATGAACCTCGTCTAGACAGGAACTGCTCCAAAGATGATGACTTCTTACAAGCTGCTCTTTGCCTGGCATAGAATCATAGAATCACTGAGGTTGGAAAAGACCTCCAAGATCATCAAGTCCAATCTTTGACAAAACACCACCATGCCAACTAGACCATGGCACTAAGTGCCTTGGAGTGAAACAAGCTGTACTCACCAAGACACTTTTATGTAATTATTTTCTATTTGCTGTCACAACAGTTGTGTGCACACAGTAGCTTTACCCTAACTCTGCAGTGGTCAGACATTACCAGCTATTTGAGAAATAAACTCGTATAATTATTATGCTGTGGGCTATTAGGGCAAATCTTACACAAACAATCCTGTCTGCCCTGGGGTTTAAGCAGTACAGAGTTCCAAGGGCTAAGACTGTGTTTATCTGCAGATAAAAAAAGGAAGAGCCAACAATATGGAATATGGCTGATAGTTACAGGTGAGCACTGCAAGGCTGAGTAAGGGATTTGGACAGTTTACCACTAAAATTAATCAAAGACACGTATTTCAGTCCCCTAGGCTGATTTGTAAGTACACCTGTGGGTCTCAAGTGTACAGTGCATGTGTGTAATTGTCAGTTCTAGTTTATTTGGAATTGATTCAAGGTAAGATAAACCAGACAGAAATGCAGGCACTAGGGTATATTCTGAATTTGGCAGAATGAAGAACAGCACCTACCTATCTGCCTGGAACCATTTGAAAATGCTCATCAATCCTGCATGTTCAGCTTGCAGGTTATTCTCAAGCAGAAAATTGTGTTAGCCTTTTTTGCTTGAAACTTAGAAGAAACATGCAAAAACAGGGCCAGACCCACAGTTTTAAAGGAACACCTCTCTCCAAACAGTGTAATTTTTATTAATTCATCCTCAGCCATCCCTCTTCTGCCAGAGGCTGCCTGCCTCCAGCCCAGCAACCTCTCTCATGCCATACACAGCTTTTTTTTTGCCTTCCCTCTGCCAAAAGCTCATTAGCACTCCCCCAGGGGCACAACAGGACTGTTACCAGCCTCTCTGCTTGTGATTCTCAGCTCTTTGGTAAGCGTCAAAGGGGTTCTGTCTCTGGGCCACAGACAGGAGCTTTAAAAGGGGTTTGTTTTGTTTCCTCGGTAGGATTTCTAGGTATCATGAAGTTCTGTGTTTCTCCTGCTTCAGGATATAGAGATGCTTTGGCTGCTATTTGACCTCTAATGCATCTCTTTCTGTACAAGTGTTTTTTCTTAAGTAACCAGGACTGTAGAATATACAGAATCAGAAAGAGAAAAAAACCCCTCACCATTCATGGAACCATTACACCTTAACAAACACCCTCAAAGACAAGAAGAGGATGTAGAAAAAGACCATGCTCTGGACAAGCTCATGAAATATGGCCAACCACACAACAGAAAAAGGCTCTTCAAGAGTTTCCTATCATTCAGCATGATGGGCTGTAATGGATATCTCTGGAGAGAAACCCCCAGAGCAAAATGAATTTGGTAGACCCTTTGGCTATGTAAAAGGATAAAATGGAATTCCCCAGAAGTAGACAGATAATCAAATATAAGTGAAATCATAGTTCCTTAGAATATTTTTCAGCTGATTTTTGGTCACAGAATGCCATAATTAAGATCTGAAAAGTTAATAAAAGCTGTTTTCTCTGGATCTGGAAAAGGAAATTTGAAATGTTTTTTATCTTTTCTTTATTATGTTTGTTCTTTCTCTTTGCTATCTCTGCACCTTTCTGTGGTGGGGTATGGGATAAGGGGTAACAAAGGAGAGGGTGGAGATGAAAAGGAGGAAGCACATTCAATAGGAAGCGTGTGAAAACAAATAGAAAAGAAAGAACAGAACAACAAAAACTGATATCTTTCAACTGCAATTATTTTCCCTAAATTTCAGTGAAACCATTCAGGAAAACAAAATATTACTCATTTTCTCTCCAGAGGTTTTTGAAATGGTTTCAACATTCTTCCCCAGCCTGGTTTTCTCTCGTCTCCAAGCCATTGTGATGAGTGGTGCTGGAGGAGCTGTTCTACTGGAGCGGGAGCTGGGGAACACCATCACACTGTCAGAGGACACACTGCCCAGATTAAGAAATCACCAAGGATAATCTGAATCCAGCAGGTCTTAGCAGGAATGCACTGGCCACCCCGTCACCTCATCTTTCTGCATCTCAGAATCGCTTTGTCCAGTGTGGGAATCATGATGTCATTTAGACAGCTGGCGACATAAACATCTGACAGACTGAATATTCAGAAAGAAAAACCCAAATCCTGAGGAGTCCCTTTGTCCAGGTCAGCCCACTATAGCTCATTTGCAATACAAGCTTCCCTGTACACCTTGGCTGGTAGAGGTGAGTCTGCTAGTTTAGTCTAGGGGATGGATTCAAGGAGTTGTAGGACCTCCCCAGCACTTTTCCTGTGTCCAGGGCTTGGGCAGGTTCCCTTGCTGTTGGCCAGTGGGCACACACCAGCAAAGAGGGTGCTGGACTTCTAAAACCAGAAGGGAGTGCTGGCCAATAGAGCCCTGCAAGCACCGATCTGAACAGCTTGTGAACCATTACTATCTAGAAGTGTCAAGAAAGATTAGAACAAACATGAAGCAAAGACGAAATAAACAGCTATTGTATGGGCAGAAATGGATTTTCAGTTTCCACAGTAAATAAAATAATGTGCTGTCTTAGTCAGTGCCCCTGTGATGATACAGTTTGCAGGATTTTTACTGGCAAGCTGCCATACTTACTTTCATTTATCTGCCTCAAAGCACCATTTCAAAAAGTGCAAAAGCATGTTGTTGATAGAGTAGATTGTTTATAGCTGAATTGAGTATTTCAGAACAACACGCATTGTAATAAAGTGGGGGAGGGTACAAGAAAGCCAGCACAGCTGCAGTTTCTTGACTCCTTTGTCAAAAATCAATGCCAGAAGGCTGAGACGTATTTGTTCTGTCTCAGGGAAGGCAATGCACAGACCCCTCCCAGCTCTGCTCTGTGACAAGTGCTAACAAAGGCCCATGGCACCACCAAGGCTCTCCCAGCACCTTGCACCACCAGTGCTGGCACCCCTGGATGGCTGAGAGAGGGACAGCACTGCTGTCCCCAGCTCCTCAGGGACCACCAGCCCTGAGGACCACCCCAGCTCTGCTGCTGCACGTAGACCATGGGGAGCACAGGGCACAGTAACTCCTCCAGCAATTGAAAAACCGTGTAGGTGTGGGGACAGAGAGTGTGAGAAAAGGGTATGAAAAATAGTAATGCAAATAAAATCAAGGTGTTTCAAGAGCAGAGTGCAGTCATCCAGTGGTGAGCTACCTGCTGCTGCTGCTGCAGCAAGGGAAAGCTGTGGCAGCCCACTGCAAGCAGGAAGGGGTGTCTGAAGCAGAAAAGTAGCTTGTGCCAGTTCACCAGCCTCCCTCACACTGACAGAGCCTTCAAAAGGACAGCAAGTCACACAGACTGGTTCTGTGTGTTGAAAAACAGCACGGAAAGCACACGCCTCTGGAGGTTTGCTCTGCTAACAAGGGCTGGTTTCCTCAGCACAAATAAAAGGCTGATGAGTGAGGACTTCAGTTCTCCTGAGACCATTGCATCTAAACAAACAACAGACTGAAAAATAAAACTAAAATTAAGGTGGAAAGAGAAGATGACTTTATGGAAGGATAACCGCAGCTGCTACCCAGACTTAGAAGAAATAGGAAAAATGTGAGGATCTCTTTCTCCAGCCCTGCTGGCCCCAGAAGAAGACATCTCCCATTCCCACCACACTGGGGCACAGCAACGTTTCTGGCCAGTATTCCTGCAGCTGGAATTTACCAGTTATTACCACGGATAACTGGCAGGGAATTGCCTGCAGCCTGGCAGCCAGAGGGTACTGGACTACAGGTACAGGGAGGTGCACAACCTTTGTTTCCCCCCTCAATTCCAGCTTCCCATGTCCCACAGCTCCATGCCAGTCGGTGCTGGGTGGAGTGGCTCTGCTGGCTCTTGCTCCTGGCACACTGGGGCCCAGGCTGGCCTGGGAAAATGCTGTGCTGGGGCATCTCCACTGTGCGGGTGACTCTCACTTTGCCATGCCCCCCTTGGCTGGTCTAGCTGACACCAAAAGCCCTCGACATGATCCATAATAAGCACAGCTCTCTCAGGGTTTTAGGAGATATTGAGGTCCTTCAGCTCCCTTTGTCAGCAGGAGCTCCTGGAGGCACTCTGCACCCCAAAGGAATGCTTAATCCTTCACTGAATCAAGCCCTATTAGCATATTTCCAGGCATTTACAGATGCCATATTTTCTACATTAATATTTAACCCACCAAGTCTTTCAAAGCCCATCTTTCCAAACCTCAAGTTCCCAGATGCTTTTTAATGCCCTTCTCAATAGTGCAATAAAAGTCTGATATTTTATTACTCCCATGAATTATTATCCTAATTTGTAATTTGCCAGACTTTTTTAAACTTCAAAATCTGTATTGTATTTTCCCACACGCACACAAGAAATGCTGTGTGCAACATACTTTTGACTAACAAGCTAAACCCTAATATCTAAATAGACACAATGGTTTTTTTTCAGAAAGGGCACACTATCTCTGTCCCAGTCAGCTTGGTTGTTTTATGACACCCCAAATCATATTTAAAGCTTTTCCTAAAACAGAAAGCATAACCTAGAACGGTGCATGAAAGATTGGAAGCAGAAAGAAACAGTTCGCCTGAACTTTGATGTAATGTAAACTTCCAGGACGGTTTATAGGCACCACTTTTATTTTATTTTTTTTAAGAAGTACGCACTTGGTTATCTGGAATGCAGATGCTGGGAAAATTCAGAAGCTCTGGAATGCTTGCAAGCTGTGCACCCTATGTAGTAGACGCCAAAGATAATGGAGCAAAAGACGCTCAAGATCTCATCCAGCATCTGCTGGAGCCAACAAGGGCCCTTTTACTGACTGAACTGAGCTGCAGATGGAGCCTCCAAGGAGCACCTTCTTGTCAATAAAAATGAGACCTGACTGAACCTGGAACACCAAAAATGAGGTGGGTCAAATCAAAGAAAGCAGAGACACCGAAAGGGTGAATGCAAAGCAAAGCACAGTGAGAATTTCTAAACAGGGCAAAACTTCTAATGACGTGAGGCTGATTGTGTCCTGCTTCTTTTCTTTCCAAGAAAAGCAGGGCTGTGTTTGTATTGAGAATCATCTGTCAATGTGAGGATGTCACTCAGTGAGAAGTTGATGTTTAATACTTATAACTCACAAAAGTACCTTCCATTGGAATTGCAGTGGTAAGTTTTGGAAAAGCACAAGTGAAACTCAATTGAAACAATTTTCTTCCTTCTTTCAACAAACCTATCAAAAATAAAGGCAAAAAACTTTAGTGGAGTCCACCTATGATGGCTCAGAACTGGCCACAGCTTAGTGCAGGATGCTACATCAGCAACTTGATTGGCAGGAGGCAAAAAAGATTTATTTTCCTGGGTGGAAACATGGCATCACACTTCCCATAAGTATAGGCTATTTCATCCTAGAATGAACAGCTTGATTTTAGAGAACTCATAATATTTGAAGACTCACCAAACACTCAAATCCTGGAGTTTATGAAGTAATCTGTTGTTGGACAAATCTGAGCCAGAGATGTGAGAGTGCCTTGCCTGGGAAACCTGGACTTGGGGACTGCCTGAAAAAATGCTTTTAGTATTGTTTTCTAAGAATCCTTTTTTGCCATGGGAGAGACCTACCTGGCACTTCAAGGTCTGTTTTCAAGTATACTGAATATTAAACTGCCCTCAGAGAGGACTGATAACTAGCAGCGTAAATGGAATTCCACAGAGGCTCTGTGCATGTGGAGGAGAAGGTTCTTCAAAGGAACAGTTCCAATACTTCTTACTCTGTTTTCAGCCTTTTCAACAGCTCCCTGTGCAAGGTCACTAAAAATTCACAGTCGAGCTGAGCTTCATAAAAAGCAAGAAATGCTCTCTCTCCCATCAAACTTATCCCCTGTTCCCTCATCTCCTTTGTTTCTCCTTGGGCTTTCAGTTCTTACCGGGGATCCTCTTGCAAAATTATTTGTCTGCAAAACTTTAGAAAAGACATAAAAGTAGATTTCAGAGTTAACAGGAGGAATCTGCTTCTTCCTAGAAATGCTCTGGGTAGTTCAAACCTCCTTTAGGAAGAATCAATGACTTTTACACGTTTCTGGTCAGCTTTGTACTCCACATAGGACCAGCACTAGTGTTTAGCTTTAAAAGGGAGCAACTTTGATCCCATCTGAACAGGGATTAGTCCTGGCACAAATTTAAGCCTGGAAGCTAGAGCCAGGTCACTGAAATTACTTTGCTCTGTTGAAGTCAGGATATTTTTTAGGTACAACACTGACCTAATAGTAAAATACAATACATACACATAGAACTATTATGCTACAGCAACTGGAATAATTTTACCCAATTATAATTTCTTTTCTGTTTGCCTTTTTTTTAAACACCTTTCCTGCAATAACTTGTTGACTTGTTGAAGACAACTCTGTTTTGCTGAGTGTGCACTTCATGCCTTTAACTCCTCTGACAATTCGTAAAGTAGACTCATCCAGCCAAGAAGCAGCCACCTCAGACGAGAGAATTCCAGTTATCCTTTGCATTATTCTTATGGGAGGTTTTTGGAGTACTTCACCTCATACACATGACTTTGCTTGAGGCTGAGGGAGCTGGGAAGTGCAAATTCCCTTGAGCATTCAGGGCCCCACAGTCAAGCTGTTAATACAATAGAATACAGGAAAGATGCACAGCTACACTACAGGCTGAAACACAAACATGCTCAGGGACAGCACTGCCTCAAATTATCACGATTTCTTAAAAAGTATTTCAAAGGGGTTGAGGCAGAATTGTGAAAACCTTGGGGAAAAGTCAAATACAGTCTCCTAAAGGCCACTGAGAAGGAATGCAGGCCTGTTCATGTGTTTTTCAGCCCAAGTAACCATGGTGTTCAGCCCAGAAGTCCTGCCACCAGAGGACTGCTATTGGAACCCTGTCAGCTCTGTTTTCCTGTTCCCCCTTGCATCTCTTTCATCATCTCCCCGGGCTAATCCAAAAGTAGAAACCTGCCTTCCTGCAGAGCAGGCAAAACCTTTGTGAGCAAGCTCAGGGATGATATTCAGGAGGCCAGCTTAGCACCCACCAGCATGTGTGTGATCAAGGGCCTCTGTGTGGCACTTACCCTTCTGCTTATTTCTCAGGGCTGCAACTTATTAACAGTATTATCTTTTTTGATGAAATACCATCATCACATGCAAACATCAGTGACAGGCATTAATCACAGACAATGCTTTTAATCAACAATTGAACATTAATAAGCATAGACCCTGTGGATTAACACAGTGAGAGGTTTGTTCTTATTCACTAAAGAGTACTTCTTATAAAGAAAACCCTCTCCTTTTGTTCCTAAAAAGGTCAAAGTCTTCTTTTCTCTATTTGACAAGGACAAAACCCACACATAGTAGAGCACATCTAGGCTGCTTTATGTGACTTAAATTATTTCCATCCGTGTGTAAAAAACATTCCTTTTTAAAGATGTTCACCAAGTTTTTGTATGGGATCTACGGCTCACAGACTCTCAGTTCCTGAAATTATTAGGTTAGCTGCTGAAAGCAGCAATCAAATTTTACTGTTAATCTTAAAAGCTAATCTTTTTTATTGACTTCCCAGTCAATAAACTTGTAGCTCTGAAACTACTTTCAGGTTTCCTTGAGTAATAAGAGGGTCTGTGCATACCTGTGCGTGTATTTGAAGCTGCTAATTTCCTTGCTGAGTAACTTGTACTCACAGGTTAAAACTATAAAACAATTTGCTTTATCAGCTGTCAGGAGATCTTCCATGAAAATCAGAACTCGGGCAGTAAGGTCAGCACCCTCATCTGGTCACAGTTTATGGGGGGCTGTTACAGGGAGTGAATCTTCCTCATCAACTGAAAGGATAAGGAGAGAAAGAGAGGTTTTGATCCTTTTTTTTTAAGGAACCCAATGGATTTAGTCCTGTCCATGTTCTTAAATTAAAATCTGAGAGAGCTAAAGAATAGCTATGCATGGCACAGATTTATCCTTCCTCAGCTCTAGCCAAAGAAAAGGGAACGAAGGACATGCCAGATGTCTCAGACTCCTTCAAGTTGCTGTGAAGCAATTTGGCTGTGTTCAGCTGTGCACAAGCTCTGCGCACAAGTTCCTCTTATGCCAGGAACCAGCAGCGTGGGACTCCCCAGAAGTCCCAGCATCACCTCAGCAAGAAGGGGACATGGTATGGGAGAAGAAAAGCAGGTCTGTTCTCAGCTTACATGCTAAGTTGAATGTTAAAATATAAATAGCTCTCCGAGCAGCAGGGAAAACATGAAGGGTTCCTTGGCTTTGTAATTTGTGGTGGGATTTTCTTGTGCCGAGCTGTAGGCAGGCTCTGACTGAAGCTCTTCCCACTGGTGGGGGGCATTCAGGCTGCCACTGTGGGAGCAGCCCTTCTCTTGGCAGCAGCGTTAATGCTCTTTGTCCATCACCAGATTGATCTCTACCATTCATAGATGCTGTCAAGATTAGCAGAGACCCTGGGTTCAAAAGGTGCAGGAGATGATTTTTCCCCTCCCTCATTAAATGTGAACTTTTCTCTCAGACTAGCCCCTTTCCGAGGCTCTCTGGACAGCAAGCTGCTATCCAACCTTCAGTTCCACCAGGAGACCACAAACATCTGGGCACTTCTCCCACCCAGCAGAGGACAATCCACTCTCACTGCCTGCACAGGACAGGAGACACCACCGCTCCCAGCCCCACATTTCTGCTTGCCTTTCAGGTGGGGCTGTTCCCCGCCTGCTCTTAGCGTGTACACCAAGCTTCATGCTCTTAACATTTCCCAGAAATTCGAAGTGACAGAACCGGAGGTATTGCAATCTGGAACTTTTAACTTTCGTAAACTGGTGAGAATACTGGAATGTGCATGTTCCTTATTTAACTGCTCCACCAGCTTTTCTTATATGCTGCTCGGCACAGCCGTTCAGGATACATATTAGACAACTAACATCTGGACTGAATATCTATTAGGACCATATGCTCTACTCAGCTACAGCATCATGTTGGAGATTGAGAAAATCCAAACCAAATGGAGATATCAGAAAGTTTCAAGGGTCAAAAATAAAATCATTTTGGTTTTCCCAGGCCTGATGAATATGGTATATTGGCTTGCGCTCTACGCCTCGTGCGAAAGTCTCGTTACAGGAATAACCTGACTGAAAAAAAATGAAAAACAACTTGGGTATTGTGGTTGAAAATAGATCTATCTTGATGATTTTTTTCCCCCTAGTGAAGTTTTCAGTGAGTCAGTGCTGAATGTCTCTGTCTCCTAAATGAGAATGAACAGCAAGAGCCTCAACCTTCTCTTTCCTGTCGATATTCCATGTGGGTGTGATGGTTTCCAGTTTCACCTCAATAGGTTTTTCCTGGTTCAGGGCTGAAAAAGTTATATGTGCCCTAAATGGCCATGCCTGGGAATGTAGTGCTTACATAAACAGAAATAGTGCTTAAATGCTGTAAAAACCCCTCCAGATAGTTGATGGAGGATGGTGTGACTCCCTCACTGCTGAATAAGGAATTGAGAATAAAAGAGAGAATTAAGAAAATCATACATGAAAGCAAGATGGCAGGAATTGCTTTAACTGGCTTTGAGACCCAATCAAGAAAAAATTATAAATCCCCACATTCTCACAAATATCTCAAGTAGGAGGTGACATCTTTGTGCTTCTACAACTTTATAGGTGAAGTCCTGAGTCACCACGTTCTCTGGATAACTTATACCTGCACAAATTTCCTGTGACCATGTCCTGTGACCACCCCTTGATCGGGGCAAGGAGCAGAACTCTGGCTATTTGGTACTGGTACAGCTCCAGATGAAGTTTTGGGGCAGTGCCCATCCCAGTGGTGTCTTGGACTCCAGATAAAAGGATTTCACCCAACTTGGCTGAGACACGTGGGGAATCACTGCACTTCCTCAAAGTAATTTCCACACTGTGTTTTCCGTGTTAAAAGGGAAACAAACATAAAATTATTTTTCAAGAGAAAGCAATTCCTTTTTTTTTGCTGTTGTTTTGTTTGTTACAAAATGAAATTAGTCAAATCCCCTGCATTTGAATACTTGACATAAAAACACCTAAATGTCCTTTTAAAACAAGTGTTTCATATTTTCCTTATGGTTTTGGTGGTTGGATCGACGCAACAAAGGTAGAGAAAAGGAGTACATAGGAGAAATATTCCTGAAGCAGGAGAACTGGAAGAGCTGGATGACTGGAGTGAGAGAAATGGGTGGGATTCAACAGCATATGTGCCCAACCACAAGCTGTAAGGAGTCAGAGCAGCATTGCTGCTGTGCTCTGGGAGCTCATTGTCAGGGAATGGCAGCGATTGAGAGATACTGGCTGATCACAGGACAAATGCAAATAAACTAACACAACTTGGCCTCGAGAAAAAGGCCTCTGCTGTGGCAGGTAAAACAAAGTAATCCCCCCAGAAGTAAGGTAGCGGTAACAGCCCTGTTGGAGGTTAGGAGATGAGGAGGTTAGGCAGACTCTTATCACCACACATGTCCAGCAAAAATGAAACAGAGAGAAAGACTATCAGGATGGCCAGGGAGGCATGGACTACAAGGATCTTGGCTGGTTTAGTCGAGGAAAATGAAGCCTCAAGCAAACCATGATAGTGGCTACAGAATCATTGCAGCACAAAAGGGAAAGGAGGAATAAGTGTAATGGAGGAAAATTCTTTTCAATAACTGTGCAGGCAAAAGATATCTAAAGAGTGGTTAACTAGACATAAATGAACTTTAATGCTTTCTTCAGGGTATTATATTGAACTATGATCTCTCAGACAAAGAAAAATGTGAGGCTTGATAGGCCTTCTAAATCACTGACATCCCAATGAAGTCAACAACGAATTCCTGTTCTCCATTCCTGTGTCTGGCTGCCCATGAATTCAAGCAGCTGTTATTGAACTCCTTAGTTCCAGCTCCTTGCCAAAGCCCTTTTTTTGTATCTTTTTTTTTAAAAAAAAAAAAAAAAACAACCCTCTGAGGTCTAGAGACTTCTCTTTCTTCAGATGAAAGATTAGATTCTGTCAGTTCTGAGTACATATGTGGGCTGATCTGGCCTATGGGCCGTATGTTTGACACCTCTAGTATACTGTGTTATTGTACCCGGGGGAGGTGACGGGGACTTATTTATAGAGACAGTGTCTGTCAGGGGAATATATAAGTGCGATTTCTGTGGGTTAAATTAGGAAGAATATGTACTCTCTTAAGTGGACACTCCCTTGCTTTTAGGCATGGTCAGGGTGAGTGCCCTTAACGAACGCTAACGGTTTTCAATTTATTACTTTTTTGCGGGAAGATGCAATATTTTTAGAATACTCGTCTATATCTTTAAACTTGGAGAAATGACAAGTCCAGGGACTTGTGGGACACTTGAGGCAGATCTAACCTGTCATCTGTGCTGTGAGGATGCCACTGCAGGGAGTGCAAACACTGCCTCAATGCAGGGCAGTGCTCAGCACCCATGCAGCTCCAAGGGCATTGTGGAGCAGGGGCTACTGAGGCTTCAGCCCACTGAGCCCTCAGACTGCACCCAGACAGGCTCTCCTGCCTCTTAGCTTCTCTTCCTTCCCACCACAGGGATATTAAAATACACACAGCACTCTGCACATTAGGAAAATCACTTCTTCCAAAATGCCTTAATGTGAACGAAAAAAACCCACCCCGGGTTAAGGAGGAGGAAAACATCTCCTGTTGGCTTCATGGGCCTGGGGGCTTCACCCTGTCTCATGAATCTGTTCGTTCTCTAATGCAAATTACTTGAGAAGGAAAGTTTCCTGATATTAGCATTTCACACATCACCAAGCCTCATTGCTGGTGCTTGAGAAATAGCCAACAAAAATAACTTCCTTGCAGGGTTTAGGTGCATAAGATTTAAAGCACCCAACGAAGTTTTCAGACTCCTAACACTTCAAACAGAAGAGATCCAACGGTAAGCATAAAGCTTAAAATCTTTAATCAAACACATTAGTTCACAGCAAGAGCCAGTAGATAAAACAGATGCAAGATTTCCAGACCAAGTCGTTCTCGCATATGGTAACACCATCCTCTCTTAGGGGAAAGCAATGATGGCAAACAATGAAAATGCCCTTATTTTTAAAAAATTTCCTTAGTATGTCCAAACTGCCATCTCTGTTTAGTCTCAAACTTACAAAAACCAATCCCCTTGGTTAGGAGTCTGTTGATACGTTAGGTTGGAAAAAAAAAAACCCAAACCTGAAAAACCTCACAACACTCCCCCTGTCCCCAGTTCCACAGTTTCCTGGAGATGCTGCTGTGTAAGTTCGTGTGAAGGAATTTGCTCAAGAAGATTGTTTCATATTCTGGTTTCTAATACACAGTACTGGGACAGCATCCTTAAAGGTAGGGTCCAAGCTATGTTAGCCCACTGTCACAGGTCCCTAATGTTCCACCAGCAGCTGGCAACAGACCCCAGACCTCCCACAGCCTCTGCTTGGCAACCGTGAAACAGAACTGACCTGCATGTGCTCAAATTTCCTGGAAGACTCCTTGCATTTAATCAAAAAGAGTTGGGGTTTTTTTATTATTTTCTGGTCTGGATTGGATGTGGTTCATAATCTCAGTGATGAAAAAGCCAATAATTCACCTTACTAGTCAGCCCCACATTTTCTGTGATCATTTGTTAAATTAAATTCCAGCTGTTACCAACTATTCATGTGCTGTGTACACATCCACATACCTTGAAACATTAATGTTCATTAAACAGAAGTGCTGTTAGGGTTGCCCATCTAAGAGTCAGCTTACTAAGTACTGTTTTCTAACCAAAATGGAAGCTGCGAGTTCCATCCATACTGTCTCATGCAAAATCAGAATGCACAGGCAGAGAAGGCAAAATTCCACGTTACTTCAGCTTGCAGACTTTAGAGGTGGGGACATATAGCCTCACTTGTTCCCTAGAAAACAAGGAGTCGCTCTGTGGTTAGGGAAAGAAACTCTTGCTCCCGCATCCCCCTTGGCTGTCTTATACCCCCAGTTTTGGTTACTTTGAAGTAAGAAAGAGAACTTTAACTTGCTGGTGCCATTTGCAGGCAGGATCATACCCTGAGCTGCTGCTAACTGGCAGAGCCAAACTGGCGCTGGGGAGGGTCAGTCTGGACAGCCCAGGTGAGGCTCTGGACCCCAATACGGGGGGCTATGGGGCAGCAGCAACCCTCAGTGCTGCTGCATAAAAAGTAGTTGCAGAACACATTATCTGGATGATCACGCAGCTCTCGAGGCAGCAGATCAGTAACAGCTAAACCCAGAGCCCCTCCTGAAACTGAAACAATATCAGCTTTGAGCAAACAGTTGTCCTAAATGAAAATTCATCCCCTGCTAAATATAACCAGGTTGCATGACAGCACATATGTGTTGATTTCAGAGAGGTTTCTGAGGCATGAGGGAGATCATAAATAGGCCTTAACATCTAAGAAAATTAGACAGAAAACACAGATTCGCTTTCCGTTACACTTTTGTTTAGAATTCAGCTCAGTATCTGCTCTTCCTTAAACGTCCTGGCACAGAGCTTAATTATTAGCACAGCCTCCTTCCAAGGAAATGGTTACTTTTATTTCGGCGTCACACACAAATAAATGGGAAAAAAAATTATTTGCAGTGTGAGAGTTTTTAGTGAGAACCTGGCTGGAGTGCTGTAAACACCTGTGTTTGTTTCTGCTCGATGTCAGGCAGCCACCAGCAGTGTCAGGTTCATCATCTTGGGTGCAAACGAACACCCAAAGGATGGGAATGGTGACCCACACAGAGCCAGAGGCAGAACTTTCCTAACCATGGGGCAGGCAGGTGAGATCAGGATAGCTGGGCTGTGGTGGGGCCACACCATTGTCGTGCACTGCTGACCCGAGAGCAACGCCTGCCCACGGGTCACAGGCTTCATCTCCAGGACTTACGTCGAGCAGAAACAAAGTTGCAGGGAAATTATTATGAGAGTGGGACTGAGAGTGGCTTTTTATCTCTCCCCAAATAAGCAGTGAGTTCATGCTAAATTGCCTGGGTGCGCGCTCTGGTGTCTGAGCGCTGGGAACCGAAGCCCTCGGCGCGGGATTCCGCGGTTCCAACGTGAGCTCTGCCGTTGGCAGATGGGATGCGCCACCGTCCCCCCTGCCAACGGCAGGACATGCCCTGAGGAAACGGGAGCAGAGCTGAGAAGGTGCTGGGAACAGAAGGAAGCTGCTGGCAGGTCTGTAGCAATACAATGACATAAAGCAGTCAGGTCTATGCTCTGCGGTGCGGTTCCCTTCCTGTTCCTTTACCCTGCTTGGCATTTGGGCCTCGTGCACGCATCCAGAGGCATTTCCACAGGGAAAGTCCTGAAGTGCTCAGCTCTTGGGGCTGCTGCCAGCTGAGAAACCTGGCCCTGAGAAACCCACGACCCCTGGTGAGAGCAGGGATCCGCTCCACCCACGTCCTGATCATCATCCAGCAAAGCAAACATCCAGCCAGACGCACGGCATGGCTGCTGTTTGTGGAAATGCTAACCTACTTCTGTTAAAGTTATTTGATTCTATTCTGAAAACAAACAAGAGGACGAGAAAGAGTCATTTCAAGACCAAATGCAGCACATTGCTTTTGTATCTGTGATTTACCCTAAATATACTAAATAGTTTGAAAATGGCAAGGTTTGTAAAATCTTTGCCATCTACAAGTTTGCAGAGCAAGCACCCATCAAGTATATAGTGGATTTTAATAAATGTTAATTTAAAATGACATCACTAACCTCATCACTGCATGTATCTCTCCACTCAAAGTTGAAATACATTTAGCTTAGGGTTGCCAAACATTATTTGTAACTGATAAAACACCCTCTCATCCATTGAGGCTACACACAAAGGCTTATAAAGTTCTCTCACAGTCAGTGTCAAGAAGGAGGGTCTGTAACTTTGTCTCTATTACAGACTGCAGGTCCCATTTCAAATTCTTTTTTTCTAAGAATCTCAGAATTTCAGCTATTATTCTCAAGAAAGTTGGTTTGTTTACCAATTACTAAATAAATTAAGTAGAAGACATAACTTTTCCTTTTGATTTTTGACAACTTGATTTTTTTTATGCAGTGTAGACACAACTAACCTGTTTTTCGTGTTTTCCCCAGGATGAAAGCCATCAGCAGTGGCACTCAGGTGCTCCTAAGTGCTCCTAAGTGCTCAGATGAACCCTCTGGATACTCTGCACCAAAGATTTTCCATATTTTGAGAGCACTGTCTGGAAAGTTTTGGTTTTACATGAGAATGTTACAAAACTAGAGGGGTCAGGCTGAAAGCAAGTGCTCTGTAGTCCTGGAGATTTTCCTGTGTCTTTGGCCCAGATTTCAGGAAGAACTTGCAGGTTCTCCAGGTGTCAGAGACCATGGCCAAAATCCTTGGCACGAGGGATGTATGAGGAGGCCAGGGAGGCTACAAGTTTAGGAATAAAATAATAATAATAAAATAATAATAAAAACCCTAATAAAATAAACATGATCTGAGAAGGGAGGTGGAAGAAAGGACAGGGTTGATGCTGGGATGGAGGTCTGAGATGAGCAGAAGAAGGGAATTTGTGGAGCCTGCTGGTGCCATACATCATGTCCTGTGTGCTCTATCCCCTGCTTTCCCCTGGACTAAGCACAGGAACATGCTAATTATGGTGATGGACCACTCAAATTGTGCGAAAATGTTTTCCTTTTACATGATGTGCTAGAACTGATGTTTCTGGACTTTAATATATGAATTGTTCCCTAAATTTCTTGGAGTAACAGGACAATTTTGTTCTGTTTCTTTTTTTCTCTTTTACATACAAAATTATTTGAGAGCATTTACCTCTGTGTATAAACTACTTCTTTTTCTTTCACTTCCTTCATCAGCTCAAAGAAAGTTTCACCTGCCAGAGGAACACAAATACCTGTGCTAATATATTGTACTGATATAATATACTATTGTAATTGCTAAGACCCACAGAAAAAAGGTGCATCTTAGAGGATGTAGCTGAACTAACAATCTAATTCCATGCAGAAGTATCTTTAGATTATGCACAAATAGAGCAGAAAATCAAACTGTGGTAGGAGGGAAACACTACTATTTGGGAATATGAAATTTCCCTGTCTCTGTCTGACATGACTGAGTGGATGCCTCAGCGTGCCCAAAGGAATATCTCTGTTAGGGAGACAATGCTTTCTACTCAAAGCTTCTGAATAGTCAGATTTTAAAATTTAATTGAATTTCATTTCTTAAGGAAAAGTCCAAGTCACACAAGGACCTACTAAAAAAAAAAAAAAAGATGAAATTATTTTGATGGGAAAAAAGTCACAATCCCACAGATAAATCAGATTGCGCAGAAATCATGCTGAATTGTGATTCCAGACTCTCCTAGAAATGTCCAGTTACTAATGAGAAAATGTGGCCAGTCTCCTCTAGGATACTCAGAGTTTAAATTCTCTGAGAATGGGTAAGGGATATTTACTCAATGCACTTCATCCCTTAACCAAGATATAATGCTCTCGGTAAAGAAACATGTCTAAGTCTAAAGGGAATGGTCTCCATCTCCTTAGGCTTCCACATGAAGAAAAAAGGAATAAGAATTTACTCCTCCCCTGGGTCAAAATCTCAATTTACCCCAAGAAAACATATATGCCTTCCATGCAATGTAATCATAAGTCAGCTGAGAAACTTGGAATGAAGGAAAGCAGATCCATACATTGGCAAATTCATGTAGTCCCTCAGCTATAAGTGATGCCAACAAATCCATTACCACAATAGTATTTAGCACTGAGAGAATCCCACTTCCAGATTTACAGGCTTAATATAAAGAAATTAGACTGGAAAGGGGAAAAGTTCCCCTCCCATTCACTATTCCAATGGAAAAAGATTTTTCCCAAGTGAAAAGTAAATTGCTGAGAAAATGCAATTGAAATGATTAAAATTGCTGAAGGTTTTCCCCTAATTTTGTTCCCGTCCTTCTCCCCCCCAAATTCCCACGATAGTCAATGTCAGAAGATTTCGCTTACTCTTGAATTCCTCCTCCCAAATCATAAATATTTATCACGTGAATGGGGTTCTTACAAGTCTCTCACATTTCTGAAAGAAAGCAGTTTGCTGCAGGATTTGACCTTGAAAATCTTCCCCGGTCTCATTGACAGGAGCCAATGCTATTTTTCCTTTTTAATAGCCTTGGAAACTTGTGCCAGACAGACAGAACAGCCAGACAGACCACACGCAGATTATTAAAAACAGTTAAGGGTGTGCGATTTTGGTACAGGGACATAATGGCCACTACATTATGGGCAAATGGGAGGTGGTAGGGCAGGAGGGGGGTTGTTCATTAATGAACATAAATAATGAAAGGGCATTGGAACATGGTTCATTCAACACTAAAAGCCAACTTCTTCAGTTAGAAAATGGAATCAATCATCTGGAGTAATGGAAGAATTAGAAAACTGTCAATCTTTATGCTTTGGATTCCTAAACAACCATTAGATCTGGATGTCAGGAAAGAAACATTGCACTACTGCCTAAAAAGCAAGAGACTGTGTGCACTTTGCTGTCTTGTCCACAAAACCTTGTACTGAAATCACTGAAGTGCCCATAGCCCCCTCATTTTCCCAGATTTCTGCCAGAAACGCACACCATGTGCTGGACACTACAACACTGAACAAGCAACAAAGCCCAAAGCAGAGAGCAGGCCAAGAAGCAGAAGACAATGCTGCTTTGGTCAGCTCTGCTGTGAAAAGCAGGGGGAGGCATTTCGTTTTCCTGCATCCATGCTTTCCTTTCCCATACCTTCTGTTGGATCTGTACCAGTGCCCAGTAACAGGGCTTGCAGAACCCAGCTCACATCCAGACCTCCAGGCAGGTGCAGGAAGGGCAGAACTTGCAGTCCCTGGGCACGGTTACCTTGAAGCTGCTCCTTCGACTACCACTGACCTTTTTTTAAAGTCCCAAACTCAACATGAAAATCGATGACTTTGAGGGCAGCCAGAGAAGTCTTGCTCTCATTGAGGTGACAGTTTTTGACAGCTTTGATGAGTGTTGGGTTGTCACCCAGGGGTGAATCTGAATATCATGTTAAATTAATGCTAGTCAGTGCCCAGCCCCTATTTAAAGATATCAAGGGAAGGGGTTTAGAGAAGCCTTCCTGAGAGGCTGTCAGACTAGAAAGGAGCATGCACAGATACCTCAGGATATGCACTGATGCTCGTGGCACAGAACAAATCCCAGGGTCCCTAGGATTGCTGGGGCCCACTGAATTCATCAACAAAGAAAAGGGATAGTGTCCTGTGGGACAGAGGATCTTCTGGTCCTATGGCCAAGGAGACTGACCCAGACAGGAAACCCATCTCCTGACTCTTCTCCTGTCTCTCCCTTCCTGCCCCTTTATCTTTTCATAGGTGTTTTGATAAAAACAAGGGGGGAAGAAGATGTTTTTGTTAGAAATTTCCTTGGTTTTCCAGGGCTGTACAGTGAATCTCAAGGTGCTTTGGCCAGGTTTCCTCCTTCACTCAATTCTCTGATATACAATTGGGTCCCATTCTGGTGGCAGAAACTTATTACTCATGGCATCTTTGGAAAAGAATATTTCAATTGAAAAATGGTGTTTGGAAAACTTACTTGTTTTCCATTGGCCCTAAAAAGCCCATTGACTGAAAAGGCCTCTCTCCATTTGAAAGCCTACTTTAATGTCAGGAGCCTTGGCTGAATTCAGCAGCACCAAAGGAGGGGACAGTTTCTCAGAGATAATTTGGGCTCCTTATCACTTCTTCCATTTGCCTTTCTCAGCCTATCACATCATCTCAATTACATCCAGCCAACTAACCTGAACACAAACTGCTAAATCACATCAGCAGCTGCCTGTGCATGAAAGTCCTAACCCAGAGAAAAAAGAAAAAAAGAAAAAAAAAAAAAAGAGGAAAAAGAAGAGGGCTTAAATTTCTTTCAGGATTAAAAAAAAAAAAAAAGAAAAAAGCTTGTATCACAAAGCAAAAGGAATATTTTCCATCAGCACAATGAAATATTTATTAATAGCAGACACTAAATAATCTAGTGCAGACTTGTTCACTAGAGTGCAGATTTTAGCAGGAGTCTCTGAGAACCAAAGCCCATTTAATTGTAATGAATAATAGCACAGATTTCCTATATTTGGGCTCCTATTTTGCAAAAAGCATTAGCGAGTAAACATGGATATTCCCAAACTGTGAATATTTAGTTAAGTTTTATTCTGATGTTTCTTGTTCTAAATATTACTCTATGAATTATTAAATTGCAACCAATTTTCATAAGGATGATTTTTTTTTTGTTTGCAAAAATTTCTACTTTCTTCCACCTGAAGCTAAATCCACTTCACATGGAGACAACTAGAGGCAATATATTCTTGAAAAAGAACGTAAAGCCTGAGCCAAAGTATATATCGGATGAAAACCAGAAATGCTACTTTCATTTCAGTGTCATACACCCATAATGGCTTCAGCCAAATTAAGATTTTTACCAAATGTCTTACAATGTATTAAAAGTTCATGAGTAGAAATTGATTTAGTAGACAATATGCTACTGACTGAGCATTTTCACTTTATTTACACCTCATGTCTCTGACCAGAAATAAGCAAAAAATCCTATATCCCAAATGCAGAGTGTATGGGGCAGAGAAAGAGGGGTCTGGAGAGGAGAAACCACGTGCTCTCTCTCCACACATGGGTCACTGCACTGGCATGGGAAGCCCTTCCCAAACTTCTGCATGGCACCAAGTTGCCCATCAAAAATGGTGGAGGTGAGGCAAGAACACCTGTCCAGGTGGAAACCTGTGCCCTGCGCTAAAACACCAACTGTCCCTTACTGTGCTTGCTTAAAACTCTCCCATTCTTTCTTTTCCTTGAGACTGGACACTGCTGGGGTCAGCAAGTTCTTCCTGTACTTTTTTATGAGGCCCCAAAAAAATGAGAGCTTCATCTGTGCTCATCTGCTCTATGGAGATGAGGGATGGTCATGCAGCAGAAGCATAATTAGCAGAGACAGAGAGAGAAGAGACCTGCAGCAGCTAAATTCTCTGTGGGGAACAGAGGGGATACTTTTAGACCCTGATAACAAAAGGATCATCTACAGTAAGCACTAAATGATGGTCACAACAGAGGTGGAGAAGTACAGAGGAATAATTAACATCAACACAATTTCACAAAGGGAGAGTCATCTACTCACACTCTTGCTCCCAGGCCTATTCCTACAACAGTACAGGCACAGTGGAAATACCATTTATTCCCATAGAAAATGTTCTTCTAATACTGATCCTTCACAGAGAAGGGAGAAAAAGCTGACAGACGTGCCTGTAGCTGCAGTTTCCCCATGCCAAAGCTGCTGCTCAACCTGTGGGCACATACTGATGCTGGAAGGGGTCAAGCCTTTGCACAGCAACGTGCATGGCAGGGCTCCCAGGGTTTTGTGATTTATTTTTTCCCAAAAATGACACTGTTTGATGAGTACCAGGCAAAGCTATTTAACCACTCGACTGCTGGGTTGTGCTGGAAGTGGAATATTAGACCAGACTTACAGGTACCTCACAATTGCCCTCTCTATTTTAACACACCGTACACAAAGCTGCAAATCAGCCTGACAGCACGGAGAAGCCTCTGATTATACAGCAAACTTCACTTTCTGTCCTTTTTAAGTGCAACATTTTCAATTCTCGCACATGTGCATGCTCATTTGGGAAGCATCTGACTAGTTCTGGCATCAGATTTGGACACCTTAATGTGTGCATCTCCCTCACAGTCTCATAGCACTGAATAACACATGAAGTTACATTTGTCTGGAGGTCTGCTCAGTTCAGCCTGGGCGGGTAGAGAGGCAGATATTTATTGACACTGCAGCCACAGGGGTGAGATCCTGACTGCGAGCTGAGTCACAGGTTTCAGTGCAGGTCCTGGCAGAGCAGGGCACTGCTCATGGGCCTTGCCTTGGAGCCTTGTGGAGGTCAGCATGGCTGGGGACAGCCAAGAGCAGCTGCCCTTTGCCTGCACTCCTCCTGCCTCCACAGCAGTTGTATTTAGAACAATACATCACAATGCCTGTGTGATGTTTGTTAGCAAATACCAACTTTCAATAGCAAGTGCCAGAGATGAGCACAAATTCATTTGACAAACCGTGTCCTGTCATAAAAAAAACCCAACATCTTCCTGCAGAGGAAAACCATCCCTTAATGGTAAATAGTTTAGGGTTAGGCCTGCATAGCCTTCTCTCTCCCTTACAGGCATATAATCTGCAAAAGATTATGAGAGTAAAGTGATAGCTGGGTTATTCCTAGAGCACAGAATAGATTTTGCATGGAAAATCCCAGCATTTTCTTATATAAACAAGTACAAAATGCATTTATAGGATAGGTTTGGGTGTTTTCAGCTTGCAAAAGGGTTTAAATTTTTTTTTTCCTTGCCACATGAACTGCCAACTAAACTGAGAAACAGAAATCCTAAATAAAAGTTTAAAAGCAACCACCAACTGTTTAGAAACTGAAAAAGAAACTCTGCTAGGAAATCAGTCCTTTTAAGACAGCGTTCCAGTAAGATGTCAGGGATAGGTCACTTGGTCATCTCACTGGAATAACCATGTTTCAGGTTTTCAGAGTGTAATATATGAGCTTGGGCAGCCACGAGGGTTAGCACAGGGCTCAGATTTTAACACAAAGGGTAATCTGGTCTGGTGCAGTCTGGTCACTGCTGCAGTGCATCTGAAGGTTAGGTTTTATGTTTATTAGCATCATCCAGATGGCGTTTTATGTCCTTAATAACTTTGTCCCTGACTAAGCCATGAACCTACTGTTTGACAAACACTGTAGGAAATACCCATCAGCAGAAAAGCCATTCTGTAACAAGGGGTAGAGCCAGTACATTTAAGACACCTACAATTTACTTCTGTGTACCTGTCACCTTTTGGTGTGTACATTTAACAGAGTGAAGGGCTTTAAGCAGCTGTCCTTAAGCTGAAGGGTCTGGACAAAGGATTTCAGTACCCTTGTAGATGCCTGGCTGCCCTGCAGCTCCTCCCAGTACACAGACACCTCCTCATCTGCTTACACCTGGTCCATCAGCAGAGACAGCTCCAACTTGTTGCCCCAAACACTGGATACCTAGCAAAACATCCAGGAGTTACTGTATTTTGGTGAAAATTAGTCTCACTTCTAATTAGTGGGTCTCGTGACTCTCTGGGAAAACCTATTGTAGTTTCTAATAGTTCAAACAAAAGGAACATTGACATTTCTTTTAGCAAGACCGTCCTGGCCCCATAGCACATCTCAGCAACCCGGGAGTTTCTTTCAGCACCCGAGCTGCACAAGTTTTTCCACTTCCAATATAAACCGAAAACGTGTTTGACTTCTTCCTGGGTGCAAAACGCACGGGCAAGACGTTTCTTCCAATTTGTGGAGAGCAAAGGCCTGAGTGCAGCTTGCAGGCTGGGCAGTCCATTGAGTGCAAGGCTCCCTCTCCGTGCCAGCATTTGCACATCCACGGTGGCTTGTACAGCCCTGGCATCCCACATCCAGCCAGCCTTGTGTGCAAACGCCTCCGTGGCATTTCAAACCCGAGGTGTGGCCATCAAACGGATGAGCTAAAAGATAATGAGTTTACACAACCCGAGAGGTGCTGCATACTTGTCCTGCTGGTTTACTGAACTAATTCAAGTTAAATGGGTTCAGCCTCATGATTCAGACGAGACCAGAATGAATGTTAGCAGCACTTTTGGTGTTTCATGACACAATTTACTTCAAATTAAAGCAACTGGAAAAAAACCTTGTGCTCAGGGAAGTATGTATGTATCAGTGTTGAAGCAGACACTGGCAGTAGTGACATCAGCATGTTTTTTAAAGCATACGTTCGTCTTTTGCGGGGATATTTTGAGACCCTAAAAATGTCACTACAGAACTGTCCCAGTTTTTGATTTTGAAAATGTCACCTGTGTCATCATTGGAACTGGGCTGTTATTTCCAGAACTAACCATTTGGGGAACAGTTTACACGAAACCGAAACCTTAGCACCAGCTCTGCAGTGAAAGGGAGAAGGCAAAAGTGCTGGCACTCACACTGCTGCTGGAGTTATCCAGGAATTGGCTGGCTTACCTCAGGCCAGCCTTTCACTTGCCAGAATTCAGAAACTCACATTTCTTTTCAAATTTGCTATTTTCTTTAGGCATTCATTTTGAACGTGACCAGCTGTTCTCAGAACAGAGATCTGGAGCCATATTCTATATTTTTAGAGCAGGCATCTTTCCTGTTAAACAGAAAGATGAAAAAAACCCTCCAAATTAGATTATGGTTAAGAGGAACAGAAGAAAATTCACAAGTGCAAAGCTGCTGCTGTTCACCCAAAAGGCTTGCAACAAAGATGCAGAGAGACTTTCCTGATACCTGAAATGGAAGCAGGAAAGAAAAACAAGGCAACCATACAACACATAAATAACTCATTGCAAGCGCCAGCATCTAGTGTCCTGATCTGCTGAAGATACCAAAAGGGTATCAAAAGATACCCAAAGGGATCCTTTGGTACAAGATCCAAAGGGTACAAGATTCTGCTCATCCCTTGGGCCTGCATCAACACTGACACGACTGTCTCAGGGGCTGGATCAAGAATCTCACCAAGCTGCAGACTCACTTGGCCAAAAAAATCCCAGTTTGGACAGAGAACGTCACTGGGCTGCTCCACAGCGAGCACAGAGATGCTGTCACAGGGGCTGGGAGGGCAGGGCTGGGATGGACAGCAGGACTGGCACTCTTGGCAGCAAGTGACAGCAAATGTGCAGCCTGGGTGAGGGTCCCACACATTTCCAATAGCGCTGGAAACAACAAAGGCTGAGCTCATGGGGCTGTGGGCTGATGGCCAAGGGCTGCAGGTACCCAGGCCATACAGCACGACATCTCCAGGCATGGTCACCTTCCAAAGCTGCTAACAGGCATGTGTTCATGCCACATCCTTTCCTTCTGTCAAAACTCACAGAGCCTTTCTGCTCTGAACAACCATATATATCCCTAAAACCTGCTGGAAATTAATCATCCCTGAGACCTTCATTGCTTCAGCCAATTTGGTTGAGGACAACCAACAGTTTCCACTGCCTTTGAATCTGGTAAAAAAAATGCACAAAGCAATATTACCAGCCAATTCCATATTCTTAACGAATAATTCAACAGAAGAACTGAAACAACACAGAAGAAAAGGAAAAAAAGCACCTTCAAGCTAAAGGGAAATGTATTTGAAGACGATCCCTGGGGCACTGTCTCCAAAATATTAGTGGGCACTTCCCACAAGAGGTCCCCAGCCCCTTTGAGCAAATTTTTAAAGAAATATGGGGAAAAAGGTCCGCATCCTAACCCCCAAATAGTGAAATATTAGCTCATTTCTATAACCAATCTTCATGATATCATCTATAATTGTTCATGTTGTTCCTAATTCTCACCGAGTTAACCAAAATTTTAACATGCTACATTTTCATAAAGCCCTGTGTTTATCAGGTTATTATTATTTAGCCAGTGATAAGTATTTCCATTTTAGAGGAAGGCTTTGGTTTTTTCCACATGGCCACATTTCTGAAACTAATTACCTAAATTTGTCACAAGGTTAAGTTGAAAAGTTTCACTCATCCACTCTGTGCTCTCAGGATTTATAAATCCAGATAAAATGCTCTGCAGGAGACTTTACCCCCAATTAAATTATTAACTGAGGGAATTAATCCCTCCTCAGTGGAGGTAAGACCCTTCCCTGTTCTGCTCCAGAGTGAATTGCACAATCAGGGCAACTCAGAGGAGATGCTTTAAAAGGACTCAGCTCTGTCCCTGTCACCAGCCCTTGGCCAGCAGCATGAGTGGGACACTGCCAGCACACAGACAACCTGTTCCACCTCCCACTTGAATCCAAGGGCCCCTGTAAACACAGTATGTAAAATCCCTCCCCCTTTTAACAGGAAAACAACTCCTTCAAAGGCACTCTCCTTCAAAACCCCAAAAAGGTTGTATTTCAATGAGCTCCTCCAGCTCTTGGGTGCAGAAGAACATTTGAGATGAAGGTAAAAGTTCTCTCATGCAAGTGGATCCCAGTTGTTTCCCTGTGTGATTCAGCAGAGATGGCCACTTGCAACACTCAGGGAGTTTCACTCAACATGCACAACTCTCGGTCCCAAAGGAAAATGGGTTCCAATGAACAATCCTGTGATCAGACAGAATACGGTTACTTTACATTTGTAATTTTAGAGATGAAAGGGTATGAAACGCCCTTGGCTTGTTATTAACCAACGCCTTGTTATCCCCTTTCTTCTGAATTCAGTCAGTGCCATTTGTAGAAAAGCCATTTCTCCCCAGGAACCATTTCTTTTCAAACTGCCTTTACCCGTGCTTCCCAGCAATTTCTGTTTTCAGAGTAATGAAGACCAGTGCGGTTCTCTTCTATGCCATTTCACTACATTTACATTTTTTAAAATAATTGATCATATCTCTGTAATTTTATACTTCTATTCTAAAACATAGGATGCATACAGTCACTACTCAGCATGGCCAGTGAATTATGGCTTATTTGGGATTTTAAGTACAAAGATTATAAAAGTGTTGGTTAAAGTGCTGCCAAGTGAACTAAATTTAGTGCTCATGGTATCTGGCTAAATATATGTTTTTTAAGTAATAAGAAGGAGTTGTTATTGAAACTGCAATCATCTTTCACAATAAATACTGTTTTACTTGAAGGCTTCTATACAGTAAAGTTATATCAGTACTTAGGTATGGTGTACTTGTAATTAACACAAATATAGGGAAAACACACTAATGTTTTTTAAAATATATTTCTTTTGTTTATGCTAATGCAAAGGATAATTTGGTGTGCCACATGCATTGAGGAGTGATAAAGGCATGGCTGAGTATTGCACAAAGATGTCTACTCAGAGGTTATCAGCTTGGAAAGGAGCATTGTCATAAGGAAACCAATGTAGGAGCATTATCAAGAGTAATGAGCTCATTTTAAAGGAGTTAAGGCTCATGGACTCTTAATAAGAAGAGGTTTGGGGGCAGAATCATCATGGTATTGTTTAGACTAACACTTCCTAGGTATGTTCAAAATCATGTACAAATACAGCCCAGGTGAACACTCCTGAGACCTGCTGAACTCATCTAAACTTCTCCAGGATGAAAGTTCTGAAAACTAGCAACTTCAGACACAAGGACCCAGATGGAAAGATAAATCTTATTGTAATATCTGAAAGCGTGGTTTACAAGCATTTAAAAATCAAAGCTTTGTTTCTCACGGCTGCAACTAAAGGCAGTTGAAAAAACAGCATCTTTTTACTTTTAAATATGTATATACACATTTAAATAATATACATAAATATAAAATATGTCTATTTAAATATATACTTCTTTCCTAAGCAGATCACAGTGACAAAGTGCATTCAATACACATGGTATCTGGAATGCAAAAGAAAAGTAAAATGGGGTCCATTTATTTGGAGGCAAAGGTTGAACAGAGCTTGAGATTGAGAGAGATTAAGATTCTTCTTTTTTTCTTGCATATGAAAAACATTCGTATGGATGTGGAATGTCACTTTTATAAAGGATTCTGAAATCTGCACTCGCATATTTGCTAAAAATCACGCCACTTCTCCTGATGGGATCAATGAGGCATTAGACACATGAATAACTAAAGGTTTGAGAGCCTACATGGCTATTTACTGTAGCACCTTCTGTGTCCTTAGGGTTTACAAAACCCTCTTCCATTCTTCCACAGCAAGGGAATTGGTTTCCTTACGATGTCATCACTCTTTCAAGGAGATGTACTGCATGCATGCACACAATCCAAAAGATTTGAAAGAACGAGTGTTCCTGGTGGAAGCAATCTAAGGTGTCCTGTTGTCAGCACCAGAGTACCCCTTCAGACCCCAAATACAGCTCCCCGGAGAAGCACGTCACAGCTGGCCCCACACAGAGGGCTGCTGTCCCTTCCCATGGGCACAGCTGGCTGGGGGCTGTGCAGGGACAGCAGCAGGGCAGCCACTGTGTCTGTCCCAAGGCTTTGCTGCCTGCCCTGGCTCTGGCAGAGGTGCCACAGGACACGGTGAGGAGGAGACAGCCCTGCTGCCCACACAGCTGCAGGCAGGCAAGAGACAGAGGGAGCGAGGGAGGAACCACAGATTTGTCCTTCATCCCTGACTGCTCCATGGCTGAAGCACGTCAAAGCGTCAAACCCAAAAGCATCGGCACGGTGCCTGAAATTCCAGAAATATAAACCTGTGAGAAACTCTCTGATCAGCTGCATCCTGAGCCTGCACTCCTGGGCACCTCTCAGCGGGATGGTTTGTGGACACAGGATGGGGCACATCTGGCACATCCAGCCTTGCCTGCCCATGGGCGCGCTGATCCTGTCTCGGGGCCGTGTCCCCTTCCCATGCCACATTCCCTCTCCTTGCCTGCACCTCCTTCCAAGTGCTGCAGGACCTGACATTGCCTGACACCCACCCAAGCCCAGATGGTCCCTTCTACTCGCCAGGCTCAGTCTGAGCCTCTCCTGGGAGGCTGCCCCAGCTGAGGAGCCCAGCCTGTAGGGACGGCCAGCAGAGCATCCCTAAAAGCCAGATGTGAGTCCTGGCCAGCTGCTGGCTGCAGCTCAGCATCACAGCTGGTCCAGCTGCCTCAGTCAACGAGATTTGTCACTGGAAAAAGGTGATTTTTAGGACTTGAAACTTTTTTCATGTGAAAATGGCAGTTTTGACAAAGGCCTTTCATTCTGTGATAGGGATAATCAAAATGAAAAATCTCGTCTTGAATCAAAATGTAAAGAAATTGAAAACTGAAACAGTTACACTTTCTGTTTTGACATTTCCCATTCAAAACTCCTCAGAATCCTTTCCCCGCTGTGTGAAAATGTTCCTTTTCTGATTTTTTTTTAAAAAAAATTTGTTTCACTGGGGAAAAAGAATTTGGAAATGCTGACATTTCTTGCAAGAGATATTTCAAGCTTTATCTAGAGAAGTTGTGCCTACAAGCGCACTGAATTCCTTGCACCCCACTCCACAAGCATTTTAAAAGACTTGTTGGAAAATATCAAATTTAAATAATAACATTCCAATATTTAAAGCAAGGTTAATAGGTTATATTTTTCTCTTTGAAGAGAAAACACTTTTCTGGGATTTCAACTATTAAAAGGTAACCAGATTTCAAACCAATTTCACAGCAGAAATCCTTCCACAGAAAATGAGAGACCAGCTGATGCAACTGGCAAAATTCACACTTTTAATTAAAATGATTAAACACAAGAGACCCCATTGCCTGTTTTATGTATAAAACAACAACAAAGTAGGGATTTATGAAAGAAATATCGTGTTTCTGTGTATCTTAAAGGAAAATATGATAACTGAATTTAAATTGAGGATTTTTTATGTGAGCTGTTGATACTCTTTCCTTCTCCAAACTACTAGTACAAATCTGAGACTATCCCACTGTTCAAATTTTCTACCATCAAAGGCAATCTGCTGTTAGACAGTTCTTCTACAAAATCTATCTATGTATATACACTGGAAATCTGTTGTAGTTTCAATGATATTCCAGCAGTAAATACAGTATGAAATGAGTATTTTCCTCAATGGTCAAAGGTATTCCTATTGCAAAACAAATCTCCCTTGAAATATTACATATTTGTAATGTGCTCTTTTATAACAAGGGTTACCCAACAGTTATACGTCATACTTTATAATGCAGAACAGCTCTGGAATGAGTAAACAGCATTCAGGAGGAGATCAAGAGCAATATATATTTTGGTAATATTAAATGTACTTATAGTTTATTTTATAGTCAGGTTCCCTACAAAAAATAATACCATATTCTGTCTATACATCTAACTCTTAATAAGCTCAGTATAGACGTCTTATTCATTTCCTGGGAAGCAATGCTCTTTACCAGAATTATTTGTAAATGCAGTTAAATTAACATCTTCAACTGCTCTCGCTCCACAATCATGAAAATAACTACATCCAGAATCATTTCACTTTTAAAAAAAAAAGTCATTTTAGTCTAAAGTTTGGCAAAAAAATAAACTGAAATGCTTAGAAATTTACATTTTTGTCACTCCATAAATCAAAACTTACTTTACATATTAGAACAATTTTTGTGAGAATTTTGGATCTGAGCTGATAACCTTTTGCCAAGTTTTAACGAAATGCAAATTGAAACATCTGAGATATTAAACAGACAATCGAGGTTTATGGTTACATCATAAGATTATTGCCCAGTAACACTGCATGCTATGGCCCTGAAACACTCACAAGGTTTATGTATGCAAGCAACCCTTGTGAACACAAATATAAGTGCTAATATAACCTCATGGCATCGAGAACACAATGTTGTATCAGCAATTGACATGCAAACTGTTTTGCTAAGGGAACATTCCTCCAAAAGATGTAGGAGGGTGTATGTGTAGAAAAGGGCAGCGAACGATGGCAGAAGCTTAATTATAGAACCACTAATGGCAGGAGGAGAACGCGGTGCTGGAGAGAGCCAGCAGCACCAGCTCAGAGGGGACAAAGAGTGCTCAGGCCCAGCTCCCCAGCCTGTGCAGCCTGGAATGGGTCTACTGGAGACACAGCCCACGGGTTTTTACCTGATCAGGACCTGACCTGCGTCTGTAGTGGCTGTGTACAGAAAAAAAATCCCTCTGGCTGACAAAGAGTGAAGACTAAGTCCCTGCCCTGCAGGTCACCAAGGAGCATCCTGGCACTGGTGTCTTCTCCTTCAGAAGCCCATGCTGTGGATGCACACCATAATGCAGACCTTACGTAGTGCCGAGGGAAGTGTTAATTAATATCTTCATTTGCTAGATACTACAGCAAGATAAGAAGAAGTGGCTTGCTGGACATAAGATCTTCCCAGACACTGCATGTAGACTCAATTGCCCACACCCACACCTCCCAGAGGCAATACTGACATGTTCCTGCTCAGGCTGGGATTGACTTTCACAATAGCCCCCAGGAAGAGCTAAGCATGAAAACCTTCATGCATTCATGGCTCATATTAATTCATCCCTAGCCTCTGGAAATCGCTGACAAATTTCTGACAAAGGAGGGACGGTTAATTTAAATGGAATGTTGTTAATAATGAAGGGTGTGCAATACTCAAGAGGTAAGAAAGGTCTGGTTTGAAGAAAAATGATTGGTACACTGATACCAAGCACATGTCCCTGGAGGGAATGACTGGAACAGGGCAACCAGGTGAGGCTAACACCAGTTTCAAAAACAGGGTGAGGTTCCTGCTCCCTTAGTATTCAAAGCAGAGGAGGCAACAGCATGTCCTCGAGGGGGTCCATAGTACATTTACAGGAGAGGTGCCAAGTGCTAAAAATATAGATGCACTACAAAGAGTTCACTGTGAGGTTATTAACCGGTGGATGCCCCCAAAGTCTTGTTGTTCAACTCTTCTAACCAAATACATTGAGACCAAATTATAGGCTAAGCTTTCTTCTGGTAAAATAAGGTTCCCACTCAAATTTCACTGTTCTAATTGCAGAAGCTAGAAATAAAAATACTTTCATTCAAATAGTAGCATTCAAAATGCTTTCAGCTGGACTTTGCCTCCCAAAAGAAGCAAAGAAGCATGAAGGATGTTCTGCATTACCATTTTTATTGGCATTATGGGCCAGGACCCCATAGGTGCTGTCCCACCACAAAACAAAGATGATTATCCCTACTTCAAATCATGATATTTTATTACAACAGTTTACAGTCCTTATTTAATTATCTCAGCATGTACTGCATGGAGTCTGCAGTGAAATCAATTCATTTCTAGCAAGTTTTGGGCCAAATTGTGCTTTTAGTCCCTGGAGAGGGGGTGGGGGTAAAATATACAGAACAGCTGGGGCCACCCAGTAGTTCAGGGAGGCACTCTGACAGCAGCAATGGCAGATACAAGCGGAAAACATCTTTAAAGAGCCCTCAATTCTTCAGCAAAGCCATAATTATATTCTGAACATTTTTTCCCATAATAATTTTCATCCAAAAATTTGCCAAAAAAAAAATTCATCGTGAAAGGCATAGAAATCTACATTTTTGACACTCCATAAATCAAAAGCTTATTTTACATAGCAGAACAAAATTGCTGTATATTTTACTTCAACCGTACTCTTTTAGCATTACCTGCCGTATTTCCAGACTTGAGGATTTTTCCATACCCTTCCACTGCTCCTCCTCGGACTTTTTTTTTTTTAACATTCACCATCTTCTCGATTAAAACATGTAATTTCTCAGAATCTACTCCCTTGAAGCACAGTGTGGCCCTGGGGCTGAACCAGCTGGGGTTCTGCTGTGGTACTGGAAGGCAATCCGGGGTGCTCACCTGCCAATTCCCATCCCTCCAGGCTCCCACTGAGCTATTCCCAGGTTAACAATGTTCCCTCTACAGATTAACAATGTTCTCTCCTCCAGCCAAAGGTGCAGTAGACCTTTTGTGAGCACACCCAAGGTGCTGTGCTTGATTTCCAGCACTGCCACTTCATCCTGGAGGGCAAAAAGGCTTCCACTGGGGAGGATTCATTTAGGAACATGCATTCCAAGAAGATGGATGAGGAAGCCCTCATCTTGTGTTAGTACCTAAAAAAAATGTTTGTTTTTCAATTTTACCTCAGATTTCTTTTTTTTTTTTTGAAATCAGAGCGAGTCACCTTTTTATTTGATACACTGGATCGTGTATTCATCTAGGCAAACCACAACCAAACTAAACCAAAATACAAATAAATCTGAGAATAATAGGGACTTTCAGACACGATCAAGCTGGGTTTGATTTCTGTTATTTATCAAGAGTTAAGAAACCTTGTTTCCATTCACCAGTCCCCTGAGCCATTAACATTCGCCTTGCACCACATTCTTGTAAGATTATGGGAATTTTCGGTTTAGAAAATCCAAAGCTATCTGTAGCTGAGCATATTTAGTTGCATTTTGCAGTTCTGTTTTAAAATAATACCACTACATCTGATACCCCATAGTTGTCTGTGACAAATGTAATATGCAAACATCCTCCATTGCATAAATGGCACAGGCATGGAAATAACAATACGCTGAATGTCTAACACCCATTGTCTGCAGAGCAGCCTTAATGTTGCTGAGTTAATGAGTGAAATGAGCATTGTGGTCTAAGTGTCACATAAATAATGGTTTCCATTACACAAAAAACTGTGCCACCACACCCCGGCCATCTCAAAAAGCAAAGCTCTAGAGGTTTCCCACAGACAAATACATAAACCAGTGCTGAATTTCTCCCCTTTCCCCCCTCTTTGAGGCAGCTCGTTTAGTGGCCTCTTTCTTTTTGTAACCTATTTTTGTGACAAAACGCAGTTAAAACATTATGTGGTTTTTCTCTGAACAGGAGTAAAATGCAGTCACTGCAGACCAGACTCTTCCCTGGTGTGAAGGTCATCCACCCAAGCTGCTGAGTGGTAACCCAAGCCATGCTCACAGAGATATAAATCTCTCTCCCTCTGTCTGCATCTTTTCACCCGTGCAAAGCAGCGATGCCTGGGTTCTCCCTGCCCCGTCCTGAGCTCTGCTGTCACACCCGTGACAGAAAAGAGGAGTACTTGTGTGGAAGGACACGCACACCAACAAATGCTTGGATGCGATTCTGTGCAGCCATGGTGCTGCTGCCAGGGATGGCTAAGGATGACTTTCAAGCAGGTTTTGGAAAGGAAACAAAGCACACACAACTGAACTACAAGCTGTACTGACAACAGCAGTCAGTGGGATATAAAAGGCTAAGCATTTCCCAACTCTGGTCAGTGTAAGCACACAGCCTTTCCCCAGGCTCTGAAGCCAAGGTGGAGAAGAAAAGGGAGAGCTGACCAAATTATCCTGGGACCTCAGCCTCACATGAAACCAGGCTCCCAAATTACCAAACACCAGGCTGTTCTCCTACTGCCACAAGCACTGAAGTAGATATTTCTTTCTCCCCAAACTCCTAAAGAAGTGTGAAAATTACACTAACAGTCTTTGAAAAAAAACCACCTGCAGTTCATCGTGGGCTTTCCACCTGACATCTGGCAAGATGCACAGTCACCCAGAGTGTTTTGCCAAGATGCAGGGCATAGCCTACAAAATGGTCAGTGGATTCAGTTGTTTGTCTGGTCTTCTGTCAATTTTCTGCAATTTCCTAGTGTGTTTTTTTTTTGTCATTCAGGATCTGAAAAACCATTTAAAGAGAGTCAGGTGTTCTACTCCCACAGAAATCAAAGAGCAGGTAGGTCTCCAAATGCCTTGAGCATGTCAGAAGGTTTTTCCTGCAGCCACCCATGGCAATTGCAGCCTCAATGGTGTTGGCTGTGGGCAGATCTACTCTGCTACATTCACAGTGCCCACCTCAAACCTGGATGAATTTGCACAGAACCCGAGTCACTGCTTTCATTCCATAATAAACACACGCCTTTTGGTTGTGCTGGCACTGCTGACTCCCGAGTTTATGGAAGGCTCAAATGAAAATCAAGTAATCCATTCCATCAAAACAGGAAAGGTCCAAGAAATTGCAGGTGGGCAAAAGCACTAAACTTTTCCTTAATAGGACACTCTCCATTTTATCAGGACATTCAGAACTACTTTTGGAGCACCTGGAATTAATAATCCCTTTTTAAACTGCGGTAGCAGCTCTAGGAGCTTCGGCTGCAAGTCAAGACCCAGGTCAGTTTGCTGGTGTCTGCACCAGGAAATATCACAGCAGCTTGTCCTTGCTTCATTTTGTTTACAGTGTAAGTCTTGAGTGAAAGACAGAAACAAGCCCAGAGAGAGGGAGCACAGAAGATGATGAGTGAAGATTGGTGTTACAGAGCCGAGCTGTTCTATTTCTTTTCATCAAGTCAAACATCTGGAGCTTTTTAAAAGTTATTTTCTTTTTAGCTGTATGGCATACTGATCTGTAGGGTAGGATTCACTTTGTGCACATAGTTAGCTGGAGCAGTATGATAAAGATTGTTTGATAAGCCTTAGACAGGCAGACTCCACTAAAGCTGGCCTCCTGAAAGTGAAACATAAGCGCTGGGTCTTTTTCGAGGTGAACTTATGCAGCACACAAGTTATTTGAAAAGATTGTTCACTGAGAAATAATTTGATGACCCTGACAGTAGATCTGAGAGCAGAAACATCAGATACCTCAAAGAGAAAGATGGACTTCTGTCTTCTCCAATTTAAAGGTGAGCTTCTTTAAAAAAATGACAAAATGTAAAATTTTAAGGACATGGCTTGTCTACTTAGAAAGAAAATTTCATTTCTAGGTGCCATGTGTGCTGTGTATTCTCTTGTTCAATACACAATTTAAATTTTGTCAGGTTTTTAGACAAGCAGTCCTAGAAAAGGTTTGAAGAAAGTAAAAGGTATTCCAAGAGCAAAATTAATTCCTCTTTGTTCAAAGCAGTGTTGTTTCTTTTGCCCTGTGTTCAATTTCTCTAGCTGATTTTTGTGAGGCAGACTGAAGTATCAGACTCAGCCATAAGGACTCTAAGATCCATTATGGAACCACAATACACATCCAGAAATCATTTAGGTGTGCTTCACCTATGGCCACCCTGTGACTCTGGTCATGGTGCCATGCATGGTGACATGACAGAAGTGACATTGTTAAACACCAGCAGGCAAAACCTCAAACCACCGTCACACTACTGCCAAAATGCCAGGCAGCTGGTACCCTCGACTGCTGCGTAGAAATGCAGCATTTCCTGAGGCAGTGGCAAACCTGTTTGGTTTAAAGGGTAGAGCAGACACCTTGAAAAGATGGGAAGAACTTTGTGTTCGCCAACTCCTGTCCCATGGGGATGATTAGGTGGCATGATGAGTCAGGCTCTGCATACAGGTTATAAAACCATGCTGAGTATGAGTCATTAGCTCTTCACTTTATTTCTGGGCACATTTAATCACTTCTTTTGCCCATGCACCCGCTTCCTGCTTTGCTAGGTTTTGGCAGCACACCTCTGGGCTGAGATACTTTTAGTGTGTCTTGAAATTGTACTGAAACGATTTTCAAGTATTTCAGTTGGCCAATACTAAAACAAGTTCAGTAGAGAAGATGCAGGCACGTATACTAATGATTTATGCTAATCAAAAATGGATTTATTCTTCCTAATTTCATCCCCCACGACTTCCAGAAAAGCATGGGACTCACCAAACACAGGCTGTAGGACAGCATCTTCATTTGAGCTGGAGCTATCAAGCACACTATCAATGGCAATACAGTATTTTCACCTGGGTTTAGAACACGTAACTTTAACTCACAGCATATCTTTCTGATACAAGGTCTGCTCCCAACGATGACTAAGAGATTATCAGAAACTGATAAATCTATGAAAACACGGACAAGACAAATCATTCAAGGAAATTGATGGTTCTGTGTTTCTTCCAAACCAAGAACAGAAGATGGGAAAAGTACCAGACAAGCCAACAGGGTAGCAGGGTCCAAGCAGGCAAAGCAGGAGCAGTGTTTGCACACAAAGCACAGCTAACCTAGGAACTGCTCACGGTGGAACTTGAAAGTTACATGGGTTCAGAGAGGGATCAGACAGATTTGTTGGCTTCTGAGATTTCCTCATCCATTAAGGCTCTGAGCAACTCCATTTTTAGCAGGAGGAACATTAGGAGAGAAGAGATTAAATCCAGCCTATTGCATACCTCCAAATGGGAATGTTCTGGTTGTTGTGGTTTACACTGAAGGGCCTTGTGGGGTTGGTGGTTTCTCTGACCCTGCATGAGTATCAGCCCCCTTCTCCCAGCCACCCCTTCCTGCCTGCTGTTCTGAAGGCTCGTCTGGGCCCTATTCTCAGGAGATACGGAGAGCTGATGCTTCAAACAGCCCCTGCAGCCGTGTTCTCTCCTTCCCTCCTTCTCAGCTGTCACTCACCCTAGGAATCTTCTGTCTCCTTCATGCCATGAGCTGTGCCACATACGCCAGCTCCCAGCCCCTGGGCATCAGAGCAACGCTTCTGCCTTCCCCTGCCCTTGCACCACTGTGTCCTCAGTTCCAGAGGACTCAGGGGCAAGGATAACTTTCCAATGGAGCTTGGTACAAAACCAAGAACGGGGCCTGCAGAGGAGCGCCTCAATGGGCACGACTCCAGGTAACAGGAGGCTTGGTGCAGCAAGCAGGAGGGGCACAAAAGTGACAGCGAGGGATCGTGGGGAGGAAGACAGGTTTTCCTCACGGTAACTTCCTGGAGCTTGCAGCAGTTGTTGCCTGGGATTTGGGCTTCTCATTCTGACAAACATTCTGACAGTTCAGCACTCTGCTCACTGCAGCCCCCTCAGCTAATGCCAGGGTTTCATGGGAACACACAGCCTGACCTTAAACAAGTTGCACCGCGTATTTACCTTCTTGTTACAGAGACCCATCAGTAGCTCTTTCTAGACACTGTACCTCTCTGAAGGCCTCTGCATTACTTGAGAAGTACAATGTACAAATTAAATATTTTGGATTCACATCATAAACGGCTAGAGCTGCTAGTAAATTCTTTTTTCTCTGATCCTAGGATCTAGGTAGTACAGATTGCAGAATACTGTAGTTTGTTTGTGGGCATGGAAGTTAATTTTAATGCCAGTTTTTATATCTGAGCTACTGTAAATGAATATCTTCAACTTATATTGCCCATCGTAAACTTTTTTAACCTGTGAGTCATTTTCAAAATAATAAACGTAACTATTCCATAAAAATATCTCAACACAGAAGAGCCAGAAAAGTGAAGGACATGAACAGATGGCACATCAATCTTCTGCATTTATACAATTTGTTTTTTAATGCAAATAGTGTGGGTTGCCTGCTCTTGCCTTGGATATTGTTCCAAAGACGAGCACATTTTCTTATCTTTCTGGATCAATGTGACATTTGCAGTTATCATAAAGTGGGAGCCCATTTAATGATGTTAATGCTTCCTTAATGTAAAAATAAAATCACCTCCTTTATAAAAGCAAACAGATTAAAAGTCCCAAAGAGACCATTGAAATCTGTGACATTTGCAGTTACTGGTGGCTAGATGGCTTGATTATACACAGGTAAAAAAAAATATCTTAAAAGCATTGTTTATGCTCATTAATCAGAACATTAAATAGGAATGCTGGAGTCTCCCCAGCTAGAATCAGTTTTAAAGATGTATTAACAAAAAAAAAATGGAGGCAGCATTTCATACAGCCTGTTTAGATCGCTCAAAAAACCCAAAAACTGCAAACAATCAAACTTATGGCCTTATGGCAGCTTGGTAAATCTTCAGACCCCAGATGTAATATGTGGTCTGCATTTTTATTTGCACATATTGGAAAGTGACTCTGCCAGCAGTCCCTGATTCATGCCTGTACCGTTCCCTCCACGGTGCCACCAAGCAAGTGGCACATCACTAATATTTCTGTTCTTGCCCCTGGGGAAAATTTGAATCTTTAATTTTTGTGCAGGCTTTTCAGAGGAAGAAAAAAACCCAAACAAAACGCCATCGACCGAAACAACCTTGTCTCCTGTTCTGAGTTACCGCAAAAAGAGAAATTAAAAATTATTGAAATGTGTCACTTAAAACTATTCTGAGTGCAATATAGCCTACAAGTCACAGATTCACAGACTCACAAATTTGGCTGGGGCTACATTACATCTCTCTAGTTCTAACAGGAAAGAAGTAAGTGAATGGTATGAGCAACATAATATATTTTCCATAAAAAATATTTTAGAGAAAATTAGATTAAAAAAAAAACCCTAACATTTTTGTATTTGTAATTGCTTGAAAGACAAAATGTGCTGACAGCTTCTCTGGAAACTTAATTTTGAGCAGAAAAACCAAAACCCAAATGACCCTTTTGGACTCCACCCACGATTTTGCTCAGGAAAAAGGCCACTGCTTCTTCAGGGAAAACAAGGAAGATCCACATGTCCTGGGAAGGCAGCTGTGATTGCTCCAACAGCTCCATTGGGCTGGAGATGGCCCCACAGCCAACTGACCCCCAACACAGTCTGTGAGAAATAAACTCTAAGCATTACTTCTCTTTCAAGATTTGATAGTGGAGAAGGGGATGAATCAAGACAGGGTGGAGGAAATAATCATAGAATAAGGAACTGGGTAATTCAGGCATTACCCTGTGCTGTCCCCATTGATGCACGCTGTCCCCAACCACCTCTCAGTCTTCCTTTCAGACCTGCAGCTTCTTGTGACCGCCCTTCTCCCTCTGCTGCCCAAAATCCAGCCCAAAAGAGGGACAGGGACACATCACAGGTATGGCCATTGCTTGCCCAGCAGCACACACAGGATAAACCCTCAGAGCCACTCCCCGAGCGGTACCTGCAGAGCAGGTTAGAGAAACAAGCAAGCTGGTAGGAAGCCAAATTTACCAAGCATTTCGCAGATGAACACTTCTTTATTATTGTTTTAGAGGCGCTGCCCTCAGACACAAACACACAACAGGGGGGTCTGCTGTCATCGGTAACAAGCCCCCTTTGATACACCCCACTAACTTGAACAGATAATGAAAAAAAAAAAAGCCTTTTAATTCCCTGTCCTTCTCCTTCTGAATGAGCTGTTAAAAGACCAAGAAAAACTGTTATAGCGATACCATAAAAAGAAGAAAGCCCAAAAAAACACAAAGAGCTCTCAGCTCCAGGCGTGTCCGAGGGGCTGGCAGGGAGAGACAGCGCCCACATGGGAAAGTTCTGTCACCCCATCTGAGATATCACTTAGTGGTGGCAGCTCTCCAGAGGCAGAACGGGTCCCACCTGTTTGCAATGTGTTTAGCTATTAATATTTATATAGTAGTTCAAGTGGGTATAAAAAAAAAAAAAAAAAAAAAGGATGAAATTCATCAAATTTTATGTCATCTCTTGGTGGTGTAAAATAAAAACCGTTGCAGCAGGGGAAGAGGGGAACGGGTTGTTTTCTTGCCTTTCTGCAGAGCGAAATGTCGTTGCTCTCAAAATGTCTCAGTGCAGAGCAGTTGGCAATCACCTCGGTGTGATCCACACCTTGACATCCAGGCTAAATACCACGGCCACGGCCTGGCCCCAGATCACAAGGCTTTGAATAGCACCACATAAATAACACATTTATCAGCTCTGCGCCTTGACTTACAACATCGGAAAAAAAAAGCGAAAAACATTCACGTTGATGTGGAAATACTTTTCTTAAGCTTCATTTACTGTGCAGAAAAAGAAGCTCCCCAAAACATTTCATTTTTTTCTATGAAATCATGGATTGCTGTGAAAATGAGCTATGTCTAAGGGAAAGCCATCTACCTATGCCAAGGTGAAGAAACATCCAAAGGAATGTTTCTTAACTAGGAAAACACAGGTATTCCAGACAAAATGCTGGTGCTGAGTCCTTTTGGACTTGTTCTGCTTTCTTTAAAATACTTCAATATTCATTGGAACAAGAGAGGGGAGAATGACTGATCACCCAGTAATAGCTTTGCCATCATCCCTGATATGTATTTGAGATGCAAGTAAATATTATACGTATTGAGAGACTGCTTTCAGCATGGGAAACATTGAAATATCCACTCTATGTGCCCCATATCACTGAGCGTGGATTCCTTTCCAGACAAGCAAGACTAAGGATGCTGCTCCAATAATTTAAGCCTTGCACATCTAACATTAATCTGCCTGATATAATTAAGATTTAAGCCACTGAAAACGGAAAGGTTTTAATAGATAAAAAACTAAAATTCATCTATTCCAAAAAAACCACCAGTCTTTGGGCAGTGGCCCAAGTATTCACATTTTCTTCACATAAATGGGAAGGTTGCCTCTCCCTGAGATGTGCCTCCTAAACAAGGAGAAGGCAAGGGAGTTGGGCATCCAAACTAAATTTTCTGTTCAGCCTTGGGAACACCATCAAAATAGATTGGCTGAGGGAGCTTGGAAAATCCCAGGACAGGTGACAGGGGTGGGACTCCTTTCCCCAGGTGTTTCTTACGCACTTGGTATAGAATGAGGAGGAATTTCCTTCTCCTTGTCGGCACCCATCTCTAGCCCCCATTTAAGCTGATCTAACTCCCACCTACACCGAGAATTTGTGTACCCAATTAAAGGGCCAATTTGTGTACCCAATTAAAGGTCCTGGGTAAAAAAGCTGAGCTCTGTAGAGATCACAACCCGAGGCAGCTCCTCGGCCCGCGCCTGCAGCGGGACCGCGGGTAAGCACCGGGGCAATGGCGCTCCGTGCGCGGCAGAAACAGCACCCAAATCCGTCATTGTTACACTCCTCTCTTCCCTCTCACTCACGCACGCACAAAACCCCAAACCCATGCAGCTTCTTTTGCACGATATTGCACAGTCCAGAGGGGGACAATAAGCTGAGGAAACATTAGCAAGAAGGAAATGATAAATCAGAATGACACACGGCAATTGTAAAATGTTTAGCTGTAGCCATGCCTGGAAACCTTCTGAAGGCAAGTTAAACTAGCATGTGTGTTGCTTACCTCCTTCAAGCAACCAACAAGCTATATGTTTAAAAGTCACCACGAGCCCTGAGTCATGATATTTAGCTCAATTTCCTCTAGCATGTACCACGAGTTTCCATTTAATCTTAATCCAAGAACTTTCATTCCCGTCAGCCTAATCAAAGACTTGTTACTTGCTATCACGAATTTTCAGCGTTAGATTTCATGAAATCTCTATAAAGTTCTGTACACCCTTGTAGTAAATTCATTTTAACGAGCATTTGTCTCTGCCACGTGGACTCATTGAATTGCAGGCATTTTGAAACCTCACTACCCTCCTTTCAGAAATAAAAACAAACATTTTTCTTTGTCTCCATCTTCTATCCACTTGAGCACTGTCAGAGTCTGAAGTTTGCAAAAAAAAATTTCTACTACACTTCCACGCACCATTCACCAAAAACTTTTAAAGAGCAGGCTTTTAAAAAATTTTACCCCTGTTGAAATCCTCTTGTTGGTAGAGGGGCTAAGTGAATTTCTATGGGTGTGTAAGTAATGGAGCACCTTGCTCTGGAAGCAGAGAGGATGGGGACATAGAGAGGAGTATATCTGCCATTGTAGTGCTGCATTAAGACCTGAGATATGGGATTAGTCTGCATGGAAATCTATTAGCAAGTTTGCCAGCATGGGGATGGGACTACTGAAGGAAACCTTTTACCTGCCTTGGCCAACCATGAGCACCAAATTCCCCAGAACACTGATTTATACAAGGAAAAAGGAATTTAAGTTTCTCACTCCTATCCTTAATAATATTTTTAGCTGATAAGTACATCTAGATAAGATGCAGGTGGCTGAAAGACTCATCTTTTCAGGCTTTTGACTTAACATAAGACTATAAAAACAAGAAGAGTCACAGAAAGTCTATTTTCTTTTAATGTTCCTACCCTGAATTTGGGGGTCCATGGGGAGCACAGCACTATTAGTTGATTTTAGCTACACTGACTCTTCTTAACAATTTTGTGTCACTGACAAAGATGATCTCTAGGTAAGGTAATTTTCAGCAAAAGTTTCCTGTAAAGAAATATGCAAGTTTTAAAAAGGCAGCCCCACGAAAGCACAGATTCTAGTAGCTGTGCATTTCAGACAGTGTGTGTACAAACTCCAGCCTACCCAGATGGAGGAAGGGGTTTGCTTGCTCCTCTACAAATGCACCTTGGATGATTTCCTGTGGCCAAAGATCTGCAGCAGACCAAGACCCTCCTCCTTCCTCCAATGCTTGGAGCCAAGTGGAATATCTAAAAGGAAAAGGTGAGCCTGAGAAAGTCTCCAAACTGTAGGGAAGGCAGCAGGCAGTCTCATTCTTTTCTCCTTCCTGCAGGCACTCAAGACTGGGGAAATAAGTACGTTTCTTTGGCTTTGACCCTTGAGAGGAAAAAATATCCCTAATTTTATTGCCTAGGTGTTTTAATTAATAGCCTTTCAAATCTCCAGGTTTCGGTTTTTATTTCCTGGTGTCCCTCACATTTTTACTTTGGATCAAATCTAGAGAAAGAGGACCCACTTCTGGTAAATGGATGACAAAATTCCTCTCTGGGTCTGTCAAGACAACTTGACTGAGAACACACTGTTACTGGCCAGTCAAGAGCTGAGTGCCACTTTGATCTACTCCAGCTCTAAAGTACAAATCCCCAGCTGAAACAAATGCAGACAAAGATATCTCCTCATGTCTCCTCATTTAGTCTTAGCTTGTTACTTGTCCCTGCCAGAGAGATCAAGGAGACTGAGTGCTGTTGGCATGTTTGTCAGAGGAAAGGAACAAGCTTTACCTCCATGGGTAGCTCTCATGCTTCATGAGACACTTTGATGCACACCTGAAATAATTCTTTATGAGACAAAAGACAAAAGAAGTCATGGTCAGCATAGCAGGAAACAGACATAAGGAAAACTGACTGTATGAGACATATTTTTAATGTTGATTTTCAGTTGAAATATTCTTCTCCATTCCAAAGAAATAGAATTGAGTAGGAAACAATCTCAGTAAAAGCATCAGATTTAAATCACTGTTACCTTATCCCTACTCATCTTAAAATCAAGGAAAATCAGGTCTGAAATGTGGATTCAATTTATTATTAAAAAAAAAAAAGCACTCTGAGCTTTTCATATCAGAGAATTTAGAAAAAGAATATATTTAAATACGAGATCAAAGACATAAGACTGCAAAAGTGAAACTGCAGGTCAAATCAAGGTCCATCTAGGTTGTCACTTCATTGCCCAAAGGAACTGGAAGTGGATACCAAGCCAAAATAGTACCATTTCTGCTTAAAGAATATGAGAATTCTTCAGAGTGAACAAAAAGAGGATTCAGTTTGCATCACTGCCAGGCCACTGAGACACCATCAATTCTAACCCACGCCAGAAAAATGCCAAATCAGCCTTAAATTTGTTGCAATATTTTCTTTTGCCAAACTAATCACGGTATTAGGTAATCAAGAAATTAGATAAATGGAAGGAATAATTTCTCCATTGCAGTGCTCCTACCAGACCACAGCATGCACATCTGATATTTGGACAGAAAAGCCCAGGTACTTCCCCAGTTGTCCTCCATTCTGCTACCTTCCAAAAGCATCCCACCAGCTCAGTCTCCTTCCACCTCTCTCTGACAATTCAGGAGCAGGGCCAAGGGCAGGGAGCAGGATGATGGGTATGGAAAATCTCTGTTTCTGCCCTCTGCCTCATCAGCTCTCAGAGACAAAGGCACCTGTAACCTCAGTGAGGCAGTGATGCTGCCTGTCCTGGGCTGATGGATTTGCTTCTGCAGCCGTGCCAAGAAGAACTCAGAACCTGTTTTCCTTGCTGCCTGTGTCTGCTCTGTGGTGCACAAGAGACATCATTTAACAGCCACATATACTACCGTTTTAACATGTTTAAATCAATTCCACCTCCATTCAGAGAAGTGTTGAAACCCCCGTGTGGCTGGCAATTCCTAGAAGAGGACAGATCTTTTCCAAAAGCTAGGCTGAACTTAAAGTAGATACAAAATAATACTATAGATTTTCTTTCTCTCTCTCCCTCATCACAGCCCTAAGATTAGCATAAAAATGTGCTATCCTAACTAAGCAGTCTGTTAACTGATAAGCTATCAAAAAATCATCTGTTATTTTTATAGCTCAAAGGCAGATGCCATTCCAAGAACCAGAGTTGATTGAGTAGGATTTTTAGTGCTCCGTAGATTTATCATTGTAAACTTGAGGTATTTTAAAACAGAATAATTCAAGTCTTGAAATATTACCTCCAGAGCAATCAAGCATCAGGATTTTTGCTGGTCCTAAGTTTTATCTGGGATGAAATAATTTAATCTCACATCATAAAGAATTGGAGTAGTTTCTTAATGTGTGCACGAAAAGAATCTTTTCTGCGTTACAGTCCAAACCGATGTAATTACTCAAAAGCATGGATGTCAAAGCTTCCCAGCTCCTCCTGCAGGGCCCCCTTCTGCACATTCTGTTCGTATCCCCCTTCTCTGGAGCATATTTGGTGAGGACCTCAGACAGACAGTTGCAGTCAGGCTGAGTGTATCAGGTTTAAGGGTTTAATTGGCTTGGCACTGCCGTGCTGCCCTGCCGATATCTGCCCGATGATCCTGCTGTGTGTGGAGCAGAGCTTTTATTGCAAAGCTGAAGCACCCAGGCTGCTGCAGGAAGGGCAAGGCACGGCCAACACAGGCGGTGCAGAGTAAATCAGGAACGCTGAGATTTTCAATAGCAGGGAGAATGGAACGAGGCCAAGGTGCAGCTCGTAGGAAGAGAGAGGAAAATGTGGAACAAGGCTGACCTCGCCTTGTGTGTGATGTGGCCACTCTATCAGGAAAGTATGTATCACTGTGGAGAAGAAAACAGCAATACCAGAGGACTGGAAAGCTCCAGTGAAGGAGCTTCTCCTATCGTAATGAGAGACAGGTGCCAATGGGAATCAAAAGTCTGCAACCAGTTATTGAGATTAATGTTAAACTTTTGTGAGTTCTACAAGCTTGCACATCAAGGCATGGGCAGACTGGCTTTCCAGGGCAGCTCTTCCACATTTTATACCAGTCAAAACAATTAGACATACCTCCAAGCTGATGTCCTCAGAGAAAGAGGCATGACATCACCCCCAAAAGAGAAATAACAGGAGTGTCAAAACATGCATATCACCCATTTTCACAGGAACTTGCCTCTGAAATATTTCAGTGCTTACACCAGCATGAGCTTGCATAGTTGGCTGGGATGAACTTCCTTTTTCACCACTTTTTCCTCAGTTCAGGGTTCTCCACACAAGAAAATAAATCACTGCAGTCCGAAAACAGACCAATTTTTTTTTTTTTTTTGGAGGAAGAAATGCTCAAACAGCCAAAAGAGACAGCAAAGAACCACTAAGATACAGCCTGACAGTCCAAGAATACTCTGTGTGTGTGTTTGTTCCATGCGACTGACATTTCAAAATGCCTCATAATTGCTCTTATCACCAGTTAATCCCAGCGCAGGGTCTCTGGCACTGATGCTCTGCAAAGTGACACAAATGCATGCGGCTGGAATACACTGCTAGGATATTCCTGCAAGTTTCCTAAAGAATTCCTGGTTCCACATGCTCCTGACTCCTCCTGCAGGCAATTGAGCTCCTTATTACATGGCAAATATCCACCTTTCCCAAAGCACATTATACTTTACTCCATCACTCCCTTCAGGGACAGGAGGGCCAGCAAAAAGACTTAACGAGTACTAATTAATCTCCCTGAGCCCATGGGGCATCCAAACTGCAGTACCTTCCTGCAGCTCACAGGCTGTCCCTGCACATGTTATCCCAGGGGGAATCTGCTTTTGGCAGGCAGCAGGGAAGCACAGTAGGTGGTTTTTCTGACTGACTGCTGCACAAAGTGCTGAGGTTTCAGGTGCCCTGTCTCCCTCTCCCCCACACAGTGGAGGTTCTTGTGTGCTTAAGGAATATCCATAGTTTTGGAAAGAGAATAAACACCCTGCTAGTCATTGTCTCCCAGGAAAAGATGCATTTCATCATGCAGAATTCCTGACTGCCTTTTGTTGCAGGCATAAGCTCAGCTTGTCCTTGCTCCAGCCCATCCAGAAGTTGTGCTGGTGTGGTCACTACTGAGTTTGGGCCCAGCTTGTGTGTCCTGAAGTGGGACAGGCAGCCCAGACCACAGGGTTCCCCAGGACCTGGCAAGCAGGGACAGGATGCAGAGCACTCCCACTCTAACAGCACAGCTGGTATCAGGGTGGCCTGGGGACTGAACCCAAATGGGAAGGAGGCTCAGGCCAGCCTCACCAAGCTACCCTCTGGTAAAATATTAGAAGAGCCCAACTACTTTTGGGGTTTTAAAGACCTCACACTATGCAAAATCTTAAAAAAAAAAAAAAAAACCCCAAACAATCTCCCTCCTCCAAGTAAATAAAAATATCCACCTGCTTGTCCAAAGAGCAAAGACAAAGCTCTCCGTTTAGCAGCAACTGTCTCCTGAATGTATGATCCTCTGCTAACCCTCTGCCACTGCTGGGAATGGCTCCAAGGTTTCAGTCTCTTCCAGGAGTGTGCTAGATGAATTAGTTTGGGAAATGGCAGCACATACTTTGATATGTGCTACCAAAGCTCTGAGTGAGCTAGGGTGCCATCCTGGGAGTTCATATGCCTCAAATAAATTAATTTTTAAAACCAGGCACAGCAAAATATTGGAGCAGGTTAAAAGCTGCTGTGTCAAAGCCGAAAAAGCCTTAATGACCCAGGGATAGCTCATTTGGGGCATGAATTTGCCCCACCGGTTTTTAGCAGCCACTTCCCTAACACACCTCAGATTTTGCCAGCTATCTCCCAACAACAGCGGCAGAGATGTTTTTCTTGCCCAAAATAGTTAAGTCATCAAACAGCTCTGTACTTACAAGGCCAACCTTTCCTGACCTTTCTGGCTAGACCAACTCCTGTTACATTAACCTCTGGCCTCAAGTCTCCTTAATAGCAATATTCCTGGGCACTGTGATTTCCCTCCCACTGTGTTGGCTCAGGGATATATTTACTATCTCGGCTTCAGAATTTATTTTTCAACAGAAGTGGCAGGGACCACCCTATTCCACCCCCTCTTCATGCAGTACAACTGAAGTAATTCTCAAGATATTATTTTACCCGAACAAATGTTCTTTAGAGTCTCCTCAGCTTTGTATGAAGCCCTGACTTCCTATCAAAATCAAACAGGGACCTGGTCAGATTTGAGATGGATATAAACAAGAAATGGGAGCCCATAATTGGTGATGGAAATCAGATAAGCCCCTTTTAAATACAACCATTGATAGAGCAATGGGAACTCAAATTACCTTTGATTAAGTCTCTTAAGAAAATAAAGTGAGGGGGAGGGAGAGGAGGGGTCTGACTTAGTAAAATTACCCTTGTGGTGAAAATCACTGGGACAGGATTGGGAAGGAGATGGGTGTAGCTTGTCAAACTTCCCAGGCTGGATGCAGCAGGAATAGAGCCAAGGAGAAATTCCTCACCCACCATAAGCCTTGTCAGTGCTTGTGACAGAGGCTTCCACTGAATGAGCCATGATAGGCATTTCATCTCCAATGCCCTTGTTAAACTCAGGCTCTGTAGTCAGAGACTGTGCAGAGGTTATGCACAGAAACTCAGCTGAAATCAGATGGGAACACACAATACCAGCTCTCTGCAGGCTTTTTTTAACTAGGGGGTTTATCTCATTGCTTCCACATTTAGGTATACCAAATTATTTCAAAACTGGACCATGAGGACGGAGGAACTTGCTCGATGACCTCAGGGTAAATCACCTATGGATTTGGTTGTAAGCCTGCCTGGTGCACCTCTAAACAGGAGGAAAAAACCCGTTTTGTCTGGAGATCTGGCTGACCTCTTCAGTTAATCTGATTTTCTCACCATTTAATTATAGTTAACTGTAGTGCTGAGGGACTTGTAGATACTTTGTCCAATTGGGAATGAAATTAAATTTTGGGATGTATATCAGACAGGATAAAAAGAATGACTTCCACAGTGAAACTGAAATAAGGAAAAAGAAGAAACTTCCTTTGTACAACATATTGCTTTTCAGTAGCCCTTCTTCCATTTCTGTGACTTGCTCCCTCTTCCTGCCTCTCCCCACCCTGAGAGGGCTTTTTATATACTTTTAAAAGCTTCTTCTGATTCAAAAGGTAACCTCAAGCTCAAGATACAAATATATTGCAGAGGAGGACAAGGGTGGACAGGCAGGTTCACTAGTGTCTCCCAAGAAGAGAGCTGATGCAGCAGCACTGTCTGGGAGCTGCAGCCTGCTCAGGACCTGATCCAGGAGAGCCACCACTGCCTGCACCACACCAGCAACAGGGGATGGGCTCATTCTGCACAAATCCATTCCCAGAAGCTGTTTCAGAGCTCAGCTAATGCTGAGCCTTATGGAAGCCTGCAGCAGCCATGAGGCAGCCACCATGCATTCCTCCACTCACAGCTGGACTGGGAAGGGCCTTGAAAAAGACATGGTGTTTTACCTGCTGCCACTCAGAATACACCTGACACCTCCCAAGACTGAGCTGTGCATGTGAGGCCACGTATTCCTACTGAGGGCTCTGTGCTGCTGCGTGCTGCTCCTTCCTCACAGGGTGAAGGGACAGCAGCACACCCAAGGGTGCCAGCTCCTGCCCAAGGATGGGCGGGCACCGCAGGGAAGCTGCTCTCCTGGGAGAAGGAAAGGGCTGAGCATGAGCATAGGCCAGGAACAGTCACCCCTCTGGGCAGTGCTGGGGAGGAACAGCCCGAGAAGTGCTGGGCTTGGGTTTATTTTCATTTAGGGACACCAAGCAGCACTGAGTCTTTCTTGAGCTAAGCATCTTATAGTCATGTGCAGACAGCCAGACTGTCCCTGGAGATTCCTGGGACACCCAAGGGAAAGCCACAGCAAGGGGCTGCCCACGGCTGCCCCCTGAACCCAGGCAGCCTCAGCCAGGCATTGGTGCCCGGGTGGCAGCACAGCACACAGGCACAATAAAGGGGACACACGCTGCGCTAGATGTCAAAAGCCGGTTTGCACACAGTGCGCCTGGCTCTGAACACGATCCAAAACCGTGTCCTCAATGCAACCGTGCTGGAGTCAAGGTCATCCCCCAGCCTGTCACCAAGGCACCTCACCCCTAACCACAGGCCAGTCTGCTCCTGCGCTCCCGAGTTTTGGATCAGGCACAACCACTGCGCTACTGTAAGTAATACCTTCGGCTTAATTACAGACCAAACCCCTATTTGCGGGTCACTACTCTGTCAGGATAAATAAGCATTTTCACACAGTATTACATTTCTCTATTTCTTTTGGCTGATAATATTGGATACTGCCCAAGTCTGTCCCTAATGACCACAATAATCGCTCTTATCTGGACTCTAATCAGTGTCATATACAACCTTATCACGCACACCTCTTTGTAAACATGCAGTGTTTAAACGAGTGTAAGGTCATAAGGAACTCTAATTTTGTGAAACACAAACTACTAGTTTTTTGAAGAATGTTTAAAGTTAAAACTTCTGATTCTGGAAAATTGAATATTTGAGGGCTATTTGATTGAAATACAGCTGCACACAAAACTGATCTTTTTAGTGACGGATGGGTCCCTCTGTGCAGATAAAATCCAGATTTAAAATATTTCTTTTAATTGTTATTGTCTTTGTGCTCAAGGACTGATTGTGGGAAAAATGCCATTCTCTGACCATAAAAATAAAAAGAAAATACAATAAAGCAGTAATTGTTCAATGATGATTGAACTAACGACTTTACAGTGCCAGTCAAACACATATAATAATTGCTCTTTGGACTCTTTATGAAGGTACACTACTATTTCATAAGACTAATCCAGCATTATAAATTCTTCATTTTATATCAGTTTCCACCATTATCACATAAGCCTTATGACAAATCGTGTATGTTAATAAAGTTTCCTAATTTAGACATGATAAAAATGAAGGGTTATCTCCACCAAGTGCAGATCAGATGCAAGTTGTCACCAAGATGGCAATTACTTCCCTTTGTTTAAAAATCTGGCTGACCAGGCTTTGGAAGTGTTAGGTGCTATGACCTCCTGCACGAGGCAGAGAGATCACATCAAGTTCCAAGGAGCTGCAGAGGTGAGGGGAAGAGAGAGGGAGAGGGCTCACCTGTGCCCCTGCCCAGCCTCCCACCAGCACAAAAGCATCCCTAGCCAGCTTCCTGGGATGTGGATGTGGGCACACCATGGCTCAGCCACCTCAACTGCTTTGAGGGTGATATGTCAATCCTCTCCTTTTGCTGAGGCAGCCATGCTCTGGATGTTGGAAACCTGGAACAGCTCTCAAGGCAGGCAGCACTCCAGAGAGGAAAGGTGCTCCACCTACCAGCAACGGGGAGAATCTGGAGACAGCCAAGCTTCAGGGTCCAAGTTTTCTTGGTCCAGCTGTGACATGGTGCTGTAGCAATTTACTCAGCTCTCTGATCCCTCCACTCCAAGAAGGAGCAGAGGGTAGCTACATGAAACGAAAAGCAGGGAGCATTTCCAGGTACCAAGACCTGTTGGTGTCTTAGTTGTGCCAAATGGTGCCTGCTAAGATCAGGGCTTGCCTGTGCTGCCACTCAGGTGAGTCCCCACCCCTGAGCACTGCCAGCACGGACACGATGGATTTTATTGTCTTTTCTTAAATGTAGTCTTGGACGTGTATCAGGAGAAGGCTGCAATTTAATTTGCAATATTAGGACAAGTTCCTCTGACAATTCTCTGTCCTGGTTGTGCCCTTGCTCCCTATCCCAGTTCTGCTCTGTGGGATGTGCCCAAGGAACTGGTGTCCCAGTCCAGTGAAATCACACTGTGTCCTTTCCCCCTTTTGGCCCCTGATGGAAATGCCTGGCCAAAGCAGAGTGACACAGGCACATTCTGCAAAAAGCTCTCTGCAGTGCCACAGGCTGATATTAGTTGGACCCTTGGCACACTGGCATCACAAGAAAGCGATGCCAGCTCCCCCACACAGACTCTGCTATGGTGAGAAGCCACAGCACAAACAAAGCATCAGGAGGTGGGAGACAAGCAGGCCTTGAATGGGAGGTGTACAGGGACCCAGGCAGGGTCCAAATTATGCTCAAAAATTAATGATAATCAGATAGAGATAAAACAGATGACAGACATATAATATGCCTGTATGTCAGTGAAATCTCTGCAGGACCAAACTGCACCATACACTTTGCACATCCACATAAAAAGTATATAAGGGAAGAAATTAACAGAAGTCTTTGGGTCATGAGTAAAGTACTGAATCAGTATTACTCCATCATATGCTGTGTAACCAGCACTGGCAATGCAGGACTTACAGCCCAGGTTGCAATCACATTTCCAGTGGAAGGGATGAAGACACAAGCCAAAAAACCAAGAACTGGCAGTATAAAGAAGCTGAAATAGGAATTTTCACATCACAGCCACCACTGCGTGCTAGGCAGGAAGGACTCCCCACTGTAGGATACTGCATGGGGCCGTGCTGCCTCATTTGCCACAGCCTGGGAGTCAGGGAAGCTGAGGTTGTAGGAAGAGAAAATCACTTGGTTCCTGAGTGCTCTGGAGGATGGGTGTCCACAAACTGCTTCTGCTTGGCACATGGCACTGCTATTTTGCACAGTTGTGCTGGCTCGGGGCAGGGGCAGCACAGCTGGCACACACACAGGCTGTATCCCACAGAGCCATGCCAGGGAGATGGAAGTCTTTGTAATTAAGCTTTTGCCCACTGTATGTTACCTTGAAGAACGCACAAGATCACCAAGTGAAAAATGTGTCTCAGCCATGGAGCTCTGAAAGGTAAATTTTGGCTTTCCTCTGTATCAGAGACTTGTCTACATACATTATCCAAATGAGATCTGGGTACATGTAAAACCACCAGTCAGCCCAGACTGCAGAAGACAAAACCTTACAGATTTGAAGCACACTTGAATGACAACATTAGAAGTTACAGCTTTGGCTCTCAGCTCACAGCACAAAGTTCCTCACACCTGACCTTGACCCGCATCTTCTCTCAGAGGAGAGAGGTTTGTAAACCTCCAGCCTCTGCAAGACCAAAAATAACTGCCCAGTGGGAATTTTGACATAGTGATTTAATCCCAAAGTGCCATCAGACAACAATGCTATTTCGACAGAGTGGATGTGGTGTGGGGCAGCACCCAGGAAGGCACTGCAGCCTCCAACCACGCTGTGCCCACCACACAGCCCAGCAGGGCAGGGGGATGGTTAGAGGCATTTTAAATGGAGAACACTTACTGTTACTGATCAAAATTTATATTTGTTCTGTGCAGGCAGCAGTCTCAAGCATCAAAGCTTCTGTTTCAACGCTGTGCCAAAAGCCATAAAGTTTAAGGCTTGACCAAGCATTGATTCAGCACTAAAGCAGAAGCCTGGACTCTAGAGACTACTGAATAGCTGGATTAAATAAACACTTTAAAGTACCTCTAGCACTGCTAATAAAAACTGAGACTAAAGAAATGCATAGATGAACCTTTGTTTGCTGAGTAAAGCTTTTATTTTAATTTTTAATAACTAAATTCCCAATGGGATTTTTTTTCTAAAATAACTATAAAAATAAAAACATTCCCTGTGAGATCCAGGTGCTAAATACAGATATTTTAAGAGAGAAGTAAAATTAATTCTATTTGAGGCTCGTTAACAGGGTTCAAGGGTCCTGTGAACACTTCCTGCCACTTTTACAGAGAAGACAAAGATCAGAGGCAGTGAAAGAGCTGAGACAGAGACCGGAATGTGAATTACAGCAGCATCCGTGGCAGCAAGCACAGCTTCAATGTTTCAAACCCAGACATATTTCCCATGACAAATTCATATGAGCTTCCTATCAGGCAGACATTAGCTGTGTTGCAATGCCATACCTACGAGTCTGAGCTGCCCCAGGGCATGTGGGACCCACAGCCTCTGTCCACTCCTTGTCTAAGCACAACCTGATCACCAATACATCTCCACAAACAGAAAGACCAGATACAGAGCTGGAGCTGCGCTCAGCTTCATCCATGGTTTAACTGTACCCTCTGCTTCTCTTAAACCTGCCATCCTGGAGCCATGTGATTCCCTGGAAATCAAACTTAGTTAATGGATAGCATTTAAAGCCCTGGAACCAGTTCTACTGGGAGTAAAAGTGTAGCAGGAAGGCATGTTCTTGCAGACTTACATTGAGGTTTAAAAAATTTCCTTGAAATCTTACCATTTACATGTGGGATTGTGCAGATGATAGAGGACTGTGAAGACCTTTGCAAGGTCCCAGTGCCAGGATCAGGGGAATACAGAGACAGCACCCAGGGAAGCTCCTCTGAGAGGGCAGCTTGGATGGGGAGGGGGAGGGCACTGCACTGCTTGGGATCATCTGGCTGAGTAGCACAGTCTAGTCCATCTGGAAGAAATAACTAATTATACCCCACCTCTATTTATGTCTAATTTTAACAGCAAATTTCCTAGGATATAAAACATGATCTGTTACCAGTCAGACTCAGTGCTAGTGAGTGTCAATGAGCACAGTGTTACCTTAATGCTAAATGGTTTTGAACGTCTCCATTCAGGGCTTTGGATTTAAAGAACAAATCAAATAGTATCTTCTTGACTAGGCCATTTTACAAAGACAGGAATGTTTCAAAATCTTTCTGGGGAAAGATTTCCCCCCAAATATCTGATTAAAACAAGTTATAGTGTGACTAGAGGGAAAACCAAGTTTGAGGCTGAGCCACAGAGAAGCTCTTATAGATCCAGCACAGAAAAGAAAGATAAGTCAAACAGAGCTACCAAAAAACCCTAACAAAGTTTCTTTTAAAAGTTGCTTTACCTAATAAACTAGCTGACTGTATCTTTCCTCTCATAATATTTATTCATTGACAAAAAGCACTCGGTGTCCCTTGGTTAGTATTCCCTAGAGATTCCCTGTATTGTCCTGCAAGTGCCAGCTTGGGATGTATATAATTTTTGTTACCTGTGAGAGTGCAACGGGGCTGAGAGCTGACAGAATCGACTTAAAATATTTTCACTCCATCATTTATTTTTTCCCCCTACTGTCTTCATTATGACAAGCCGATTTAAATTCTTTCATACTTTCTTTTATTGTTGGATTTGACAATTTATAAGGCTTGAGCAAGAGATCAGCAAAGAAGTTTAATGGAAAGCATACCAAAGGCCAATGCAAGTAAGGCCATGAGGCTGGAGTATAGTTAAAAAATGCTGGCTACTCCTGCCCCCATTAGTAAACAACTGGGTTGCTTACACCCCAAATATACTGCAGGCTGGGGAGGTGCTGCACTGAATGCCCTGCAAAGGCAAAATTACAGTAATCAAGTCTCGTGGTCAAAAAGTCCGAGGCTGCTCCTTGTAGTTCCCTGTGGGATACAAAAGGGCTCACCACAGCCTACGCAAACGTCACAAAAAATCCCCAAGGAAACGTCAAAAAAAACCCCAAACTCTTTGATATCGCATCAGCACACAGCAAATTTCCAGAGAAAATGTGGGATCAAGAGACTAATTAAGGTTGCCAGATCAATGAACTACCTCTGTGCTTCCCATCTCACTAGGACAGGGATGGAGTGGATTGCTTCTACAACATTCCTACCCCATGAAGGATTCCCTTGGCTGAAGAGAAATACCCTCCAACATTTGTTGCAGCTTAAATCTTCTAGAGTACTTTTATATATTGCCCACAGTTAAAAAAATAGTGATGTAGAACAATCTAGAGTCCCAAAGCCTATCTCCTGCATCTCTGTGACTCACCTAGCTTCACACACACTACAAACACAGGGATTTGTGGGACCTTCTCCTGGGTGCTGCCTACCAGATCCTTTAATGGCACACAGGGATGCCCTGAGGCCCCTTATCCTCTAAATATCAGGAGCCAGAGCTGGAGTCAGCCACTCACAAGTACAGCCCTTGGTACTGAGTGCTCGTGGGTGGTTAAAGGAGGTACCAGGCTACCTTGTATAAAAGCAATGAGAGGCTCTTTCCAGGCTGAAATCCCTACACTAGGGAATCCCTGGTACCTAGACAGATTTCAGGTAGCAGAATAACATGGTTTAGGTCAAGCAAATAAGGAAACATTTGAAAAGAGAAGGCTTGGGGTCAGCCCATAGCAAAAATCCCTTTACCTACATTAAATTGTAAGGGTAATTTGGGGCAGAAATACCCCAGAGAGGACATTTACTCCTAGCCTACTGTCTCTCCCCTTTATCTCCCTTAAGCGGGAGATAGTGGGAGATGTAAGGCTTCTTCTAATACACCTTTTAAAACCCACAAGCCAGTAAAACCCGAGTATCCCACTGCTGAAGACTAACAGTAAAAGCATTCCTGTTCTCCAAATGTATTTTCCTGTTTCTGCAAAGTTCTGAGATGCTTGTCACAGAGATATCTCTGCTTGTCACTGAAAGCAGAAAATCCTGACCAAGAACAACTTTCTTTGTGTCTGAGAGAGCAGTGTGGCTGGATGGAGAAATGCATGGATAAAGCTGTTCAAGAAAAGGGAATTACACAGAGAATGAGGCTAATACTCCATGAGAACTGCTGCAGCTTGGACCACAAGGCTAACAAACGTGCACAGGAGCCCTGAAAATAACAAAGAACAAAATTAGCCCCCTGGGGCATGTGGTTGGCTATGCTGTCTGTTTAAATAAGCTTAACTTTTTAAATCCAGTAAAAGGAGGCACTTTCTCCCATTGTTTAAAAGCATTTTGTGAAGGAAAAAAAAAGCATTAATTTCTCAGGCCCTGGAATCTGGAACACAAGCATGCAGCACCTCAAAAAGAAAATCAGGGAGTTTGCTCCTCTGCCCAGGCCTCTCCAGCCTCATTCCCAAGCTCACAGCAGCCACATCCCTGTGCAGACACAGATCTGCACTGAAGGCATGCTTTATATGAGAAGACAGCAAACATCTGAAAATGTTTTCTGATAAACTTTTTCTCATTTGGCTGTTGTACAACCTACCACACATTTTCATGGCTGAGCTGGACTGTATCTCTCTAACTCGGGTTTTATTAGTCTGGAAATATCTGGGTGTTGTATTTAATGAGTGAATCATTTGAGAGCTCTGTTCTTCTGACTGGAAGACCGGTATTACTAAGCCAAATTTTCTTTTGTGCCTCAAAACTGCTCTATAGGTCTGACACATTGGGCATCTTTAAAATTGCTGAGACCATCTTCCTGCACAGGGATCAAGCATCTCTGTGCTTCAGGGACTTCTGCTCACTCCAGAGGTGCAGTGAGGTCAATAGCCCTTCATCCAGTTCCTGATCTCTCCTTTTGCTCGTGCCCCCTCTCCCTTGTCCACCACCCACTTCAGCAGTGAAAGACCCCACCAGAGCACCTCACTGGCCCCTCATTTCCATTTTCATTCCCATTTGGGTTACACTGCCCTGAACAACCTGAAGGAACCTCATTTACCTGCTCCTTGAGCCGGGAGTACAGCACAGACAAGGCGCCTTTCCCTGTCTGCCCTTGCAGCAGAGCCCACAATTTAATTTCTGCAGCATTCAAGTGCCTCTGGGGGATGATGCTGCCCTACAGCAAGAAGCTTGGCACAGCAGGGGAAAAGCCCACGTGAAAGGAGCTGAACCTTTGTGGCAATGATCTTCTCTGGGTTTTATCCCAGTGCCAAAGGCCCAGGAAGCTCTCAGCTCTCCCTGCACCAGTCTCTGATGGTGGGAGATGACAGCAAAAGCAAGGGAAGGTATCTGCACTCGCCTGGCTGCCCCCAGCACCCACCTCCAAAATACTTCAAAATCTATTCCGATCCCATTGGCTTGCTGAAACCCTCTAACACAACTTCCCAGAGCAGGGAGAAACGAGAAACAGGATTCTTTTTAGAATGGAAACGTCACAATACTTCTGACTTGCAAAAAAAAACCAAACAAACAAAAAAACCCCACCAACAAAAAAAATTACCATCAGATATGTTTGTGCAGCAAGCTCATTCTTCTCTTTTTATAAAGCCACAAAAGATATAAAATATAGAACATCCAAGGACCACATGAAAAGAATGTCTGGATCTGTTAAAATATAAAGAAGGCCCTACCAGCCAAGGGCAAAAGTTTAGCAACAATAAAAGTGTCTTTAGGGTTTTGTTTTTTAAATGCATAGAGAGAGGAAAAGAGTTTGTGGTCATGTTTTCCAGCTTTATGTATATTTGTCTATCATTTTAATATAAACAGGGTGTATTTATAAAGCCTGAAGAAATGGGAAACAGATTCACTGGTTTCTAAATGCCAAGAAGTCTCTTCAAAGATGATAAGCAATTAAAGAGGAAAGTCAATCAAACTTTTATGACACTTCTGACCAAGGGTTTTATTTTTATTGCACAAAATCCAATGTGACAACAGATACATACAGTAGCTGCACCCACCCGTCCTTCTGTTGTGAGGGGCCTGCCAGCATTCCCAGTAAAATCCCACTTCTGAAAGGAAAACAATACTTGAATTCACGTACCCTTTGACAGAAGAGTTCTCAGCGCTTCTGAATATTCTAATAGACACAGGAAAGCACATATAGAAATGGATACACATGTCGATTGCCATATGCATCCACAGATACTCTCTTAGAGCAATTCCTCACACAGCCCCTAAGGAAACAGGAGCTGTTTTCTGCAGAGAATACTCAGGGGAGTCCAGAAATCCTTCAGTAGCCCCGAAAAAAAATTAAGCAGAAATGGGATAAAGTAGGAAAACAGACAATGCAGCTGGTGCGTTATTTTGCACCAGCCCCAAATATTCAGCTTTCAGAGTGGTACAGACAATTTTATATTGACAAGGCAGAACTTCAGTTGTCAGGTTTTGACAGGCCATTTTGGTAGTGAAGAAGGTTTGGCTTTTTCCTGGGAGAGGGGGAAGGGGGAGAGGAGCGAAGGTGCTAATTAAAGACATAGTGCATATTGTGTGCCCGTGGAAAGAGATTTGGAAAGTCTCATTAATGGCTCTTTTGATAAAGGATTCCCAAAAATGGTGACTAAAATACAATGCAGTGGGCAGGACTGTGTGATTTTACAGAAGAGGGATGCTGCACACTTCAATATGTATGGTTCCTATCTAAAATAAGCAGTTATAGACATTTTGAGTGCAATTCACAAAGGATTTCTTTGGAGTTATGAGTTATAAGTCATTAAGTGACTGCAACCTATGCATCAAGTAGCCTTAAAACAAAAAGCAGGACAGAGCACAGGAAAAATGAGTAAAAAGCTTTTAAAGATAAAAACATCTTTTCTTTTATTTACCTTGAAAAATAACCCCAACAAAATCTTGTGATAGCTCAATTGCTGGTACTGACCTGGAGACTGGGGACAGCCCCATGTGTAGATGTGGCACAAATACACCCTCCCTGTATTTATCCCTTTACTTTGAGCACATTCTTTAGCTAAAAATCAGCTCAAGCCACAGGATCCCAGCTACACACCACAGTATGTAGGAACTGGGAGAAAGTTAGGGAAAGGCTGCTTTCAGTTGGAATATGTTGTTCTATACATCTGTACAAAGGAGAATGTTTCTGTATGAGAAGGGGTGATTGTTAAAATATTCATTTTTGTGGCGTTTCTCATCAGTGCCACAAACTAGATCAGAGAAGATCAAAACATTCACTGAAGGGTTGCTCAAGTGAGGCTCCAGAGACCTGGCAGCTGGAGCATCCCACACTGCAGCTCACCTTCCAGCTGGCTGAGCACCACTCGTCCTGCCTGCTCCCACAGCACACAGGGACCACCACATCTTACTGCCTCCAGGCTTTGCAGTGAAAGCAAGATCTGAGTTTTCCAACCCTTTTTCAAAAAAACCATTTCAATGGGTCAGTTCTAAAGTACTCACAATGGCTTGGTTCACTGTGCAGTTATTTTTTTTCTCACCTCCTTCAGCCTGCTAGCTCTCAGGAGTTACCTGCCAGAATGCAAAAATTCTTTGCTTTTTCCTCCAACATTTGGGGTAAGCATTCTTGAGGGACTGAAGCACTAACATTTTGTTCAATTTTGGTATAGATGCTCTGAGCTCCAATTTATCCACCAGATGAAATTCATCCTGGTGTAAATCCAGAGTAAATCCCCAGAAACTCTAGCAAATCACTGCAATTACTCCAAAATTATGCAACATGTAGGATTTGACCTTGAAAGTGCAACAGGCTTTCCTTCCAGACAAGCTAAACCCCAGTCCCTTCTCATGCCCTACCCACACAAACCCTGCAGAGCACCAAGCCCCTGGCACAGTTTGCTAGAGATGAACACAGTAAAAAGGCAACAAACAATTACAGCTGAGGAACATGGAGCAGGGGATATCTTTTGTTGTGCTGGTTTTATTGTAAGCTACAAGTGATTTGTTTGTTGGGGATGTTTTCATGCAAGTTCACGCACCCCACGGCCCTACAAGGGACATATTTGTGTGCATTTGTGGACTGAAGAGCCCTCAGAAACAGCCAAGTTATCAAATAGCTCATGTCTCATAGAACTGTTCAAACCAGAGCATTTCTACTCCCTCCCTTGGTGCTGGGCTTGATTCAGGAAGGCAGAATAAGTTAAATATAATGTGACGTGAAAAGTACAGGAGGGTATCAGCAATGAACTGATAAAGCAGACTGTCTTAAACACCAGGAGACTGCTCAACATTAGTCAAGCAGAATTAATAATTCACATTGAGTAATCTGGAAAATTACATCTCCTTCTGACTATGCCTGCAAGGAGCTTACAATTTGGGTTTATTCATTATTCTTGGAAACATCTATGAATAATTTTTGGTCCACTTGAATTTCTGTGGGAAGCTAATTCAGAAAGGGGAATGAGCACAGCTTTGGCCAACACAGTCCATTTTTTTTTGTTCATTTTTTTGCATGTAGTGGTCAGCTGACTATACTGTCAATGCTGAAGTATTTGTTTGGCTCCCCAGCAACTGCTCCCGTTTTTCCACTAAGAAGGTAAAACATGTAACATTTTCATATTGGGTCTGAAGTGTCACAGAGAGTTGTTTTCTATGCTTGTTTCAAGTTCCAGTTAGCTGCAGGAGGAAGGTGGAAGAAAAGAGAGGAAAAATGGTTTATTTTATGGCAGCCAAACCTGATATCCTGGCCTTCCTTGGTGTCCCCCCTCCCAGGAGGGGTTTGCACAGAGCAGAGCTGATCCCTGCTGCTCCCCAATTCCCAGCTCTGCAGGAGAGAGCCTGCCAGCTCCTTCAAAGCACCAGGATCAGCATCTAAATGAATCGGTCACACGTGAAACTTCATTCTCTGCCTGAAGCCCAGCCTAGAAACAACATTTCTGGCCTGATGTGAGTGACAACATCTCCAACTTCTGCTCAATCGGGCTGCTACTGCATCCTTGCCTCTTTTCTCTGGAGTCCTGGCTCTCCCTTGCATACCAGAGACTCAGTGTTTTAATGTGGAAGATTGACCATGCTCAAAAGCAGACTGAAGGCCCAGGAATTAACAGAAGAAGCAAGAAAAATGAATCACCTTGAGTCTAAACATGACTCAGGTTGGGTTTCTGGCCACAGATTAAGAAATACTGGGGGGAGGAAAACTGCAGGCTGCGCTTTTCTAGAAGATTTTGTGAAAACCTAGACAAACACATGCTAGAGATGGAGTACACATGATTGATTCCACATTCTTGTAGCAGATGAGATCTCTCAAGGTCTTTCCTGGCCTACATTTCCAGGATTTTAAAACCCACCAGCATAAAGGTTCAAGGTGATAGAGAGCTGGCGGAAAATTGCATCATCCAAAATTCTGATTTTACTAATGGAAACCAGCACAGCCAGCACTACTGATGGAATCAGCTGGATTCTAAACTTCCTTGTTTTTCTGAGATTAGTGAACTCATAATGGTCCTTCAAACTATTTTTTTTTCTTTGTGGTTAAATTTTTTATATCATGCTTATCATCAGGGAGCTCCCAGAAATAATAGCAAACATGCATGCATGAGGGTCACACGACTGATGAAATGTTAATGTCATTTATTCTCTCTGGCTTCTGCAGCTCTCCTGACCTAAGAAGTTTGCACTTTTGTGAACAACAGTGGGGGAAGATTTATAGAACTCTAGAAATTATTCTGAAATAAGGAGATAGTGTATTTTTCATTAGCTGCAAAGATACAAAACCCTGGACACACTGAAAGACAGCCACTGCCAGTCTGGAAATTCAAGCACCAACTAAGCTTTTCCCTAAAATATTTGGTATTTTTACTGCTGAGCAGCTTTTGGTTTCATATCATCTGAGGCACTCAGCTTCTCACCAAGGCATGTTTCTGTTTGCAGGCAATGCCAGGCAGCAACAAACTGCAGCTTTCTGTTGGCTGTGAGGAGCTGGGCTGACCACACAAGCGAGTTCCCTGAGCACAGACTGCCTGAGCAGATACATATCCCCACTGACAATACCTCTTCCCCTCTCCAACCCTTTCCTGGGTGACAGCAGTTAACCAGAGGTTCCAAGGACATCAGTGGAAGTTTCTCCATCAGGGACTTTCACCTGTCTCAGAGCAGGAGCACACTAAGCAACACCCACTGCTCTAAGGACTAGTGAATAGTGAAAGAAGAAGAAGGGTAGAGAAAAACAAGGGGGAAATTGTTTAAGTCTCTGACTTCCTAAGCTCAGAGCAGCAGAAGACAAGCTGCTCACCACCCACAGTCACATCAAAAGTGCCTCTCAGCTCAGCATCCAAACAGGCAGCCAAGCAGCTGCCAGTGGCACCACAGAAGGGGAAGGGAGCACACTGAGGAACTGCACATTGTGGGAGGAAACACTGTCCACCACCTACATACGATGCCCTTCAGCTCTTGAAACAAAATTAAAACCCAATGTACAAGCAGTCCATATCAACCTTCCCAGTGCCAGTCATAATTTTATAGGTGCCACCTCCTCAGGACCACCACAGCTTTTTTATGAATTTCTTTCATTTTAACATTTATTAACAGTTGGGATCAGAACTCATCTCTAGGCATGTTTCTATTAATACAACTAGACATGAAGTTGGTTAAAAATTCCTCAAGTTTCACTACATCATACACAGGCACATAAGTGAACAAAATTGTTTGGCAGTATTTGTGCTGCCCAGGCTGCACCTTCAGGCAACAGGGAAGGCTGGGATCCACTAGATGGAAACACAAAGTGCCTAAACCAGAGAAATCCTTTGAGGAAAGGACACCCTCTGCTCTCCTTCATCCTTGTAAGAAAT